>CAIGQZ010032594.1:2096814-2141446 GCA_903798205.1 Danio tinwini
CACAATGTAATTGCTTTTACCAGTGTCAAATTCACCAGCGTCATGTTTCATTAAACGGTGATTTTAATCTTGACCATAAACATCAGTGTTCATATCTGAGCTATAAACTGTTCTCCCAGCACTTCTGTTTTATTTAATTGTAACTCACTGAAAAAGTGTAAAAACTGAATCTCTCTCGATGCAGATTTGAATGCAGCGATTTGAAGAATTAATAAACATACGCAAATCATTATCATTTATCGTTCATGTTGCGCGGGTTTGACCTGAGATCACGATCTTTTAATGTTTAATTGTGCAGCTTTACACTGAATGCATTAATGCAGGCTAAACAAGCAGTGACAGAAAACACATTAAATTAATAGCCTAAGAAAGCATTTAGGAAGGTCCCACCACAACTTTTCCCGTCATCATTATATCTTACAGGGAAGCCAAAATGCTTTCATGCACGCGATTTGAATGACGCGGGAGGCGATCTCTCTGCGATGTATATAAATGTTGGATTAACCGACAAATTCAAAATAAGTTATTAATCCGCAGGTCACGTGCGTTCCGAACCGTGAGTTGTGATCCGTACGGATCACGGATCAACAGTGATCAGTTTCACCCCTATCCCAAATGATGTTTAACAGAGCAAGGAAATTTTCATAGCATGTTGGATAATATTTTTTTCTTTTGGAGAGAGTCTTATTTGTTTTATTTTGGCTAGAATAAAAGCAGTTTTAAATTTTTTTTTTAAAACCATTTTAAGGACAAAATTATGAGCCCCTTTAAGCTATATATTTTTTTTGATAGTCTACAGAACAAACCATCATTATACAATAACTTGCCTAATTACCCTAACCTACCTACTTAACCTAGTTAAGCCTTAACATGCCATTTTAAGCTGTATAGAAGTGTCTTAAAAATATCTAGTCAAATATTTATTTACTGTCATCATGTCAAAGATAAAATAAATCAGTTATTAGAAATGAGTTGTTAAAACTATTATGATTAGAAATGTGTTGAAAAAAATCTCTCTGTTAAACAGAAATTGGGGAAAAAATAAACAGGGGGGCTAATAATTGTGACTTCAACTGTGTATCAAAATGTTTGACTGTGTGTCACCGCATATCAAACGACTTAAACGATATAACTAAAGAAATCTCCACTGTGCTGAGCGAGAGCGTAAGCACGCCCAGGCCCGAATGTAATGTGAGTGTGGGCCGTCGGGGGAGACGGGAGCGGGGACAAGCGTGCTTCGGCCCGGTTCAAGGCAGCTGTACATAGTGTGAGTATGCCATTAGTCTAGCCCAGGGGTGGGCAAACTAGGTCCTGGAGAGCCGGTGTCCTACACAGTTTAGCTCCAACTCTAATCAAACCCACCTGCTTACAGATTTCTAGTGATCTTAAAGACACCGATTGGCATGTTCATAGAAAAGTTAGTAATAAACATTTATACACAAGTATTTATATGTTTAAAGCATCTGTTTTGTGAGAAGTGCTTCTCATATGATATGTGAGCGACCCGTACAGCTTAACTTTAGACATTTTCTCGACCAAAAATGACGTCGACTGCAACTTTCTGTCGTACACCACACACACCAAAAGAGTACCATTGGTACCCTTTTAGCAGTGGAAATGCAAGCCTGATAAAGGTGACCCGTACCGTACTGTACCAGTTAGTGAAAACAAGCCAAAAGAGAAAGAGAGTGCACACACACAAGCAAAACATACAGGCATATACATATGACTGTAACAATGGAAAATATAAAAAAATACCGCACAAAACAAATAAAAAATATAATAATAGGATAGAAAAAAAACATTATAGATAAAAGTAACACATATTAGGCCATACAACAATATAGAAAATATATAAATACAAATATGCAAAGGGTACAGCAGTGGAAAAGTTAATAAAAAAATAATAAATTAATAAATACAATAAAAAACTAAACTCTCCATTCATAACTAAGTCAGGAGCAGGAAAAATAGGTCAGCTATACACATGCATGCATATACACACACATACATATACACACATTTATTTATTGATTATTTTATTTTTAAAGTGTAAGAGGAAGGGTTGCCAAATAGTGTCACGTTTTTCAGTATTACCGCAAACCGTTTATCTGGTTTTCTGTTAAGTTTATAATATCGTTGAGTGTATTTGACAACCTTTACATTTCAGCCAAACACACACGTTCATATTCATGATCGTTTGACTGCATGATTAAAAGGTTCCAGCATGGCGTATGCTGTCAAAACTTGCCTCCTAAAATGTAACTTATTTACTTAATTTTCAGATGTGATTGTGAAGGAGGAGAGTGAAGATGAAGAGAAACATCATGTCAAAAGTGAAGAAGAAACTCACACAAAGACTAACCGTAGCATTTTAAAAGGTTTGACCTGCACTCAGTGTGGGAAGAGTTTCAGGCAGAAATTCAGTCTCAAGCATCACATGATGATCCACACTGGAGAGAGACCATTCACATGCACTCTGTGTGGGAAGAGTTTCACACGATCATTATACCTTAATCAACACATGCTGACTCACACTGGGGAGAGACCACACAAATGTGATCAGTGCGGCAAGACGTTTTTGTGGTTTTCAAATCTGAAGGATCATCTTAGAGTTCATACAAAGGAGAAGCCTTATTTATGTTCTGTGTGTGGAAAGAGTTTTACACGACAGTCGATTTTAACAGAACATAAGAAGATTCACACTGGTGTGAAAGAGTTTGTGTGCTTTAAGTGTAAGAAGACTTTTATTAGAGTTGCAGACTTGAAAAAGCACCAGATGATTCACACTGAAGAGAAACCTTACAAGTGTTCACACTGCAACAAGAGATTCAGCCAGTTACAAATGCTGGAAATACATGAGAGGACTCACTCTGGAGAGAAACCCTTCACATGTGACCATTGTGGGAAGAGCTTCACACAATCATCATACCTCAATAAACACATGATGAACCACACTGGAGAGAAACCACACAAATGTGGTCACTGCAGCAAAACATTTTTTAGGCCTTCAGAGCTGACGATCCATCTTCGAGTTCATACAAACGAGACACCTTATCCATGTTCTGTGTGTGGAAAGAGCTTCACACGACAGTCAATTTTAACACAACATCAGAAGATCCACGCTGACGTGAGAGAGTTTGTGTGCTTTCAGTGTGGGAAGACTTTTATTAGAGCTTCAGACTTGAAAAAACACCAGAGGGTTCACACTGGAGAGAAACCCTTCACATGTTCTTTGTGTGGGAAGAGTTACACAAAATCATCATACCTTAATCGACACATGGAGAACCACGCGGGAGAAGACACACAGATGTGATCAATGCAGCAAAACATTTTTGAGTTCTTTAGAGCTGAAGTACCATCTTAGGAGAAGCCATATTCTTATTCTTCAAAGAGAACTTAAAGGGACTTTTATGCCTAATATATTTGTAAATTATGCCTTTTTGTGAAAATATGTAGAAAAAAACAACAACCAAATGTTTATTTTCTAGTGTATAAACAGCACAAATGCCGACTTTGTGCAGCTTTTGCTTGTAATTTTCAGTCAGATGGATGTTGTTTTTAGTTACTTTTTTATTTTCCTTACAAGGAGTAACATAACATTAAATGCTTTCAGAACTCTATATCGAGAAAAGGCAGAAAAAAAACATGCTAATGTTTGCCAACATTCATCTTCACTGCTGCATCGATCATAACTGGAGAAAACTAGACACTTCCTAACCAAGTTTTTTTTCCTGTCAAATGTGCACTTAAACTCTTACTGATCATGCTGAAATTGACCAATCATGAGCTAAAAATTGCACTTCTGTGACTAACAAACACTTTTGCATGATCAAAAGTTTATTCAATGCCCCCGTTTTTAATTCCTGGACCGGGAATTGAACCTGAAACCTTTCCACTACAAGTCCAACTCTCTGACCAACTCCCTTAGTGTTTGCCCCTTGTTAAAACTTAACTCTGGTTTCAAGAGTTCACACTTAGCTGATGATTGATTATAAAGCTTGTTTGGCATGCTGTCCCGGGAGAGAGCCCTGAGCTCATAAGATCCTCGAGCCCGGGGCTCCCTCCCGTTTGCAAGGCGAGAGGTGACTTTGACCTCAGGTAGATCTCGAGAACTCCCCTGCTGTAGTAGCTAATGAACAGATAGTGATTGCTCTTAAGAGATAACTACTTACTAGGAGCACATCTATGGTGCTGATTTGGATTAGTCAATTAACTTAAGTTGCATGTTTTTGGACGGTGGGAGGAAACCGAGGAACCTGGGGGAAACCAACACACAGAAACGTTGGCTGGCTTGGTAAGAACTAGAACCAGTGATGTTCTTGCTGTGAGGCAACAGTGCTAACTACTGGACCACCCTGCCACCCATCTAGGAAAGGAGAAGGAATAGGGGTGGAAGGGTGGATTCTTCAAAACGAAGATGGCTGTCATATGGAACTTAGGGTATTTATAGTGGCGTAGGAATCGTCTGATTGGTGAATCATAAGTTGCAGGGCCGGCTGCAAGCAATCATAAGCACGTGATCCTCTCTAAATTAGTTTCTAAATAATCTTCACCTATCATACCCGAGTTAAATTTCAGAGTTCAATAGGACCTGCCTGACAGGGTGAAGTAGACCAAAAGGTCCTCAAAAGCTAGAAATCATGCCGAGATCTAAAGAAGTTTAAAAACAAATGAGAGAAAATAATTTAGATCTACAAGTCTGTAAAAGGTTATACATGATGATGGTCTGACGCTCTTTTGTGGCTTCCTTAAAGGGATTAATGAATGCTCCTGGGACCAATATATCCTACAGACGTGTTAGTGACCTTAAGCTAAAGCCAATTTGATTTCTGCAGCTGAAAAATGATCCAAAGCACACCAGCAGATCCACTTCTGAATGGCTGGAGAAAACAAAAATGAAGTATATGACGTGGCCTAGTCTAAGTTCTGAATCTAATTGAGATGATGTGGCATGACCATAAAACGGCAGTTCATGTTCAATAACCTTACAATGTGGCTGAATTACAACAGTTCTGCAAAGATGAATGGTCCAAAATTCCTCCACAGGGCTGCAACAGACTCATTGTAAGTTATTGAAAATGCTTGATTGCAGTTGTTGCTGCTACGGGTGGTAGCAGTTTTTAGGTTATGGTGAGCAAACACTTTTTCCCACAAGGCTATGTAGTTTCTGATTATGTTTGCAAGATTTATCATTATGTTATATTGTATTATGTATGTTATATTATGTTTTTAGGTGATATTTTCAGGGGTATGAAGTTGTGGCTTATGTATTCCTTTAATAATAAATTATCTGCAGTGCTCGACATATAAGAGTACACCCCTCACAAATGTCTCATTTAAATTAATATTTTCTACAGGAAGCTTTTTTTTTGTGCATGAACATTAGATTCGTCAGTACTGACGTCAAATCTAGAGCTAATCTAACAAAATTACTTAGGATAGTGGTCCAAAAGTAAGCACACCCAAATGTATATGTTAGAGAAAAATATTAAATAAAACATTTAAAAAGAGCAAAATTCAGGAGAAACAAAACATTGAAATTTTGTAGTTTGCATTTTTCCCCAATATTTTACATGAATTGAAATGTATTAACTCTATTTCTAAAGATGTTTAGCAACAAAATGTTTATTTTATATTGTATTTTTTAGGTACCATTTGACAGTGGAGACACAAGCCTGATAAAGGTAACCTGTACTGAACCAAACTGCACAGTCGAAGCAAGGCATATAATTTATTATAGACCATTTTGAGGGATGTAAACCAAAACAATGGTCCCAACGTATTCCTGTTTTACATTTTTTATTTCTGTAGCTTTCGAAAATCTAAAGAGAGCTACATATTGATAAATAATGTAGTAATAGCTGTTTTAACATCAAGTTATGATTGATGATACCTCTTGTTGTTACAGTTATGGAATAGTTTAATAACAAGTAGAAGTTAATTGGCTAATGTCATGACCACATTGAATAAGTTACATAGACACCAATAATTCGATTTTAATGCAATTAAGACAATACTCTGATTAAGAGTCTAGCATGTAAACAGCGATTTTTGATTAATTTAATCAGATTAAGGTCATCATCAAACTAAAGTGAAATCAAATTAAGACATGGAGTATGCCGATTTTAGTCGCATTATTGAAGCGCAGTGCAGACTTCCATTAAAACAACACTCTTCCAGCAGTTCATATTTGCATATCTTAAAGCGGGGGGGGCATGCATGAAATATTCCCGAATGAAAGTGAACGTGCCAAACTGCAGTTAAAGTCGACAAATTAAAGAAGTTACATGAAACTCCAGAGGAAATGTGGATAGCGCGGTGACGCAATGACGTTAATCGAATTATGTGCTATAACATGTAAAACAGGATTATGAAAGGAGCATTCAAAAAGCAGCTCATGTAAACACCTTAATCATATTAGTGTCAATAAGATTAAGGCGAATAATTTGATTACTGAAGTAAATGTAAAGATAGTCATTGAAACGGTCCATACTTTAATTAAATTGCATTATCAGTGCACAAGGAACCTTATGAAATTGAAAATGTCCACATTAACCTTTCAACTGGAAGTTTATCGGTGACTGAAAAACTTTTGCTGTTCATAAAGCCCATTGTTTTGGATTATCAGTAGTATTTGGCGCGCATTTGTTTATCTACCGTTGCTCTCGCCGTGATGACGTCAGCACTGACGCGTTCATTCAGCGTCGAGTCTTCAGAGCTGAGGTGAGTCGTTGACGCCTTTTCTCGTGTTTACACAACAATAAAACACACTTTACAGTTTATTAAAGCGACAATCTGCGACTAGTTTCTGCATTGAGTTCACCTCTATCTGTGTGTCTGCTGACCAAAACAATACAGCAGGCAGAGAGGAGCTCTGAGAGGAACATATGAGCTCAGAGTTTGTGTTTTTAGGGAATATTTCAATGTATGATTAGTCATGAATAATATGAATCTATTGAGGGAAATATATGAATTTTAATGCAGAAAACGGTAAACTAGTTTGTGGTGCTCTTTATTTTCTAAAGGTTTTTATGTTTGTTCAATTTCAGTGCAAATATGTGTTACTGCTAATTTAATTACTTTATTATGAATACTTGTATTTACCTAGATATTCATATTTATGCAGCAGTCTATATGTTTAAATTAATTAATTACAGTAGTAATGAGTTCATATTGCAAACACCCAGTAAGATGAAATGAGCTGATCTGCTGTTGATACTGAATGAGTGTTTATAGTCTGAGGCTCATCAATATTATCAGAGCTGCTGAAATCATCTTTATTTCATGTCAGTATAATCATTCATTATACTGATGTCTTCAGGTCTACAAATTGCCACAATAAGTTATTTTTACTGGTGTCAGCTGATTTTGAACATATTACATATTTACATGTTTTATCCCCTACAAGATATAACATAATTAGATTAATTTCCTCAATCAGTGTAAATGAATCAGATTTCTCTTGTTTCTTCTCCTGAAGCTCTGCCCTCATCAGTGAAAGGCAAAGACAGAGTTTATTGAAGGACAGTGAGAAGATGAGTGATCCAGAACCCTGCAGAATTAAACAGGAGGAGACTGAAGAACTAATAGGTTTGTGTTTATTCATTATTCTTTGTTGTTAATCTTAAGTTTAAAGGTTGTTAATCTTTAAGCACTTCATCTTATTTATTAAAATATTTTTTTAGCACATTGCAACAATAAATGGCTTTTGGGCCATTTTTGGCAGACAATGTTTGATGGCCGATTATTCTGTGCATCCCTAGACTAAAGTTAAACTGAAATTATATTCAGCATTCTGTGACTATTGTTGGTTCGCACATTGCAATATGAAGCGCTATATAGTGCAGCCCTATTAGTAATGATAATAATAATAGTCATTTTATTCACCAGGCCCTGGTTCCTCCCAGTTTGAGCCAAGACCATCATGCTAAATAGGGCTTAATATTTACCATGCTTGCCTCTTGTGAGTTAAACTGCAGAATGGCTGCCAAAATGCACAATGCAATCTTCCATTTCCGTGCCCATGTTGTTGTTTACAGGTCCTATGCTGCTTGTATTTATTAAAATACATAGAAATTTCTTGAGCACTTTTTGGTCCCGTGCTGGGTAGAGATAGACGATATTTTATAGTTTGCAATATTCCGGTAAAAATTAAACAAAATTTAATTATCGTAATAAAGGTAAAACCTATAATTGATCTGTGCAATGGTTTACTATTGCTGTAGTACAAGTGTGATGGTTTTGCATGTAACCGCATATCAGAAAATGTTGGGATAGTATGAAAAATGCATATAAAATAAAGAAAGTGGTGATTTATGAATATACTTTGACTTGGATTTCATTGGAGACAATGCAACAAACATTATTTAATGTGTTCCTCATGATTCTTATTGTTTTGGTGTTCATTCCAATTTTGGTTCTTGCAACACATTTCAGAAAAAGTTGGACCCGTAAAGCACTTCACATGATCATCACACGTTTCCACTGTGTGATGGTCCATCCCAGATGCCTCAGAGCCCTAAGTCAACAGTAATTCTGGACACTGTTAACATAGGGCTTCCTTTCGGCACAGTACAGTTTTCACCAGTGTTGCCAGATGTAAGATAATTATCGTATTTGTACGATTATTTCGACCTCTGTACGATGTACGATCAATAATGCAAAAAATCTTATAATGTACGATAATTTCAGAATATTATGGCATTTAAAATGAGTTTCATTGTAATCTTAAGGCTTCTAAACTTATTGATGGCTGCATCTTGTGTCTGCTGTCTGTGAGGAGAAGGTGGAGTTAGACACGTTGTAGTTTCTATCTCATCTTATGTTACATCTTCTCAGCCAATCAACATGGAGAATGGCTCTCTCTCACGAGTTAACATTCCTGCTGTGCGCGGCCGTGCAGTCAGTCGTTTTCCGGTTGAGGTCGGTCAAGTTTTAAAAAGTAGTGCTGAAAAGGAAGGTGAGAAGAACAGGGGAGTTTGCCCTTGTTCTAATTTTTCCCCATTTAATTGCATCATGCGAACGCGTTTTTCCAAAGTTAATCTAATCAAAACAAAGCCACGAGATCGGCTCATTACAGAGCCTCTGGATGGGCTCATGCACACCTCAGACTAAGTGTGTTCAAAATTCTGGAGGGTGCACTGCATTCAAGCCAACCAGCACTATGTTGCGCTCCATGTAGGCATCAAATTTGTATCGCAAAATGAATCCCTCAACATCTGGCAACACACGCTGGTATTCAATGACAGTGACTCGGAGGTGAAGTTTTCCACTAAGGTACGCCTATGTTATTTATTTAATTAAATTTTTTTTTTTACATATTGTGGTAATTTGCACGTTGTGTCAAAACGCTATTTGTCTAGATAAGGGTTGTCCACACTCTGTCCTGGATAGCCGGTGTCCAGGAGAGTTTAGCTCCAACCCTAATCAAACACACCTGAACCAGCTAAATAACTTACTAGATGTACTAGAGGCCGTACTAGATGTACTAGAGGTCCTAAACTCAGCAGGACACCGGCCCTCCAGGACTGAGTTTGGACACCCCTGGTCTAGATAATAGCGGTTTACCTAATAGCGGTTAATTTTCCTCCAAATACGATATTTTTGAGGTTCTGGTACGATACTTTCACATTTCCAATCTGGCAACACTGGTTTTCACTGGCATTTGTGGATGTAATCACACATTGTGGTACTTGACAAAGTTTGCCAAAGTAGTCCTAAGCCCATGTGGTGATATCGCTTAGAGAGGCATGAGGATTCTTGATGCAGTGCCGCCTGAGGGATCAAATATCATGGTTGTTCAGCTTAGGCTTGTGCCCTTTTCCTTTACTCACTGAAATTTTCCAGATTCCTTGAATCTTTTAATTGTTATGCACTGTTGAAGATGAAATCTAGAAATGTCCTCTTAACTTTCTTTGAGGAATATTGTTTTTAAACACTTCAAACTGGCGACCCTCTGCCCAACTTTGCTCCTAAATGACTAGACCTTTCTTGGATGCTGCTTTTGTGCTCAATCATAATTACAATCATCTGTTGACATCACCTGTTTCAAACCACATCATCATTTAACCAATTTACCTGATTACGAGCCCTAAACTGCTCTTGCTCCAACGTTCTTTGGAATGTGTTGCAGGTCTGTATGACAGGAAAAGATGTATATTTACAAATGAGAGGAAGTTGACCAGACAAAACATGAAGTATTTCGTGTTCATATTGTCTGCAATGAAATACAAGTCAAAGTAAATTTAGTAATCACTACTTTCCTTTTTATTTGTGTTTTCCATACTGTCCCAACTTTTTCTGTTTTGGGGATGATAGTTTTGAGAATTTTACCACCTGCTGGAATGATTTTTTGACAAATGCAATGTTATGGGAATGGAAAACGTGCTACGAGTCACTGTATTTTACTCTCATCGTCAGACGGCCTCTTGTGTCATTCAAATGGAGCGTTGTCATTGATAAAGTGAACGTTTTCTCTTTTCCCCCTTTGGACATTACATGGCTTATATACCTATTAATTTGCATGCCAGTAATATCGTTTTTCTTCATAAAACAGGGATGTATTTTGTGTGGTGTGTGTGTGTGTGTGCACACTTGAAGAGCCGCTGAGCACAGAATAACGTCAGATAAGATGTTGAAATAGTGTCAGACACTTTTTATATATTAAAAGGATGTTTTTCTCTCAGCCTTGAACCACATTTGACAGAAGCATAAAGAGCTTGAACACACATTTCAAAGTCAAAGTTGTGCTTCATTAAAACACTCCAACCCACGATAAAAGCAGTATTGACACCCACTTTTGGCTTGAGAACCATCGGTTGAGAAATGCGGCTGACAATTTTAAACAAAAGTGTGAAGCATCCAAGTGCAAGATGCAGTAATAAAGAAAAAAGTCTATAAGCCAGTGTATGTGTATTAAGCTTACATGAATATACATGTATATTGTGATACGAATTAAATAAAAAAGGCTTAATCAAAAAGAAGTTCAATTATAACATAACAAGATAATTAAATTTGCTTCATCTTCATTTGTATAGCGCTTTTACAATGTGGATTGTGTCAAAGCAGTTTCACATGGAAGATTATAGTGAATTGAATGTGTCAGTTCAGTTTTCAGAGTTTAAGTTCAGTTCAGGTCAGCGCTATTCGCACGTAAATAGACGCGTGAACATTTGAGTTTACTCGCTTCATTCGTGTGTCAAAATCCACTTCATTTGCGCGTCAAATCAGCTTCATTTGCGCTACAAATTCACTTCAGATCTGCAAATTCACATGATGGGCAGGGCTTCTGTCTGCCCGGTGACTGTAGTTTCGTTGTTAAATGGTTAACATAGATTTTATTGATCAAATAACTGTGTTTATGTGCTTTTATAAAGGCTGAAAAACAGCGTTGATACATTTGGAGCAGTGTCTGAGTCCACTAGATCCTTTTAGAGGTGCACCCAGCTCTATGAGCTCATAAACTCCTCCAGAAACTTAACCTAGATGATGGAGGCTTTCAGCTGTGCTTTTGACTGAGTCAAGCCCAGTTTGATAAACTGTTGTCAGTGTCAGCTGGAGGATTTCCCCCGGGACACCAACAACAGGCGCTACTTCACAATCACGCCCCCACAAGAGCAAGCTCCTGATTTGTTTATTTGTTAGTTAGTTCAGATTGAAAACACAGATACACGAACACTGGAGCATTTTAAATCTGCAAAGATCAGTCGATTCACCAAGCGGATCGCTCGTCTGTGTTACACTCTGTAAACATCAGTGAAGTGCGGTGAACTGATGACCTTCACGGCCAACCACACTTATTTCTGTTGAGCACCGGTGAACACAATGGCAAATCAGCGCTGTTTAAGAACGCCATCAACAGAGCCTTTAATGTTAACGGGAAATAGACGGGGTTTTTTTTCAATTTCTGTACCGAAAATTTAAATCTTGGCAAGTCTAATATAGTGAAGAAATCAGTTCATTAACTGGAGTTTGATAAACAGCATCTAAAATGTGTGTTTGAGAAAGAAAACATTACCTAACTACTGCCATTTCCCTTAACTTAGCTGAAAATGAGGTCCGATATCTTTTTATTTTTACTATTCATTCAGAACGGACCTTCGGGTCACTCGGAAGGCGGTGAACGTATAAATTTGTGTCACTTTCTCTTCGCTGATAAGATATACAGCCAGGTACACAACATTCCTGTGTGACTCTGGCCCCGTTTACACTAATGCGTTTTCGTTTTAAAACTCATAAGGTTTGATACGGTTACACCATCCGTCCACACTACGCCAGAGTTTTCGAGTCTCAAAAACGGAGTGTTTTGAAAATGCTGGAGAGGCCGTTTTCATTCTAAAACGCTGCTGCTCCGTCTCAGTGTGGATGAGGGAAAACGGAGACATCTGAAAATAAAGGGCTGGCTGCTCCCTGATTGGGGCTTTTGGATCATTGCGTATCCTTCCCTTATTCGTCAAGCCCCTATCACATGACTATAACGCTACCGGATGACGGCAGACCAGCCTTCACTGTAAACAACAACATGGACACAGAAATGGGAGCGTTGTTTGCACTATAGTCCATTTAGGCGCCATTATGCAGTTAAACTCTGCCTTTTTTACTACAGCAGCTGCATATATTCATAAGAGGCAAGCTATTGTTCGAGCACTCGCTAATCGCTCGCGTTCATTGTTCAACCAGCGTTTGTTGACTAACAGTAACCAAATGCCGAGCGAGACACATGCTTCCTGTTTATACTTGAACACGCATGCCCAGAGTGCGCGAATGGTCACGTGATATACGTTTTTGGTGGAGTAGTGTGGACAGAGATATGTTTAGAAACGCTAGATGCAACGCTAGTGTGGACGCGGATCGTTTTTGAAATGAAAACGCATTAGTGTAAACGGGGCCTCAGGCGATACTTCTGGGTTTCTTCCCATCGCAGCTTCGATTTTGCTGTTAAAAATGGCGGCCCCGTGAAATCAGTCTATAGACCTGCTTATGCAGTTTATATAATCCTTAAAAGCTTGATCAGCTGCTTCAGTGTTTAAAGATGATTGAGCTCTGCAAGGGGGCGAAACGGTGACTCAATGGTTGGCACTCTCGCCTCACAGCAAGAAGGTCACTAGTTCGAGTACAAGCTGGGTAAGTAGGCGTTTCTGTTTGGAGTTTGCATGTTCTGCCCGTGTTGGTTTGGGTTTCCTCGAGGTGCTACGGTTTCCTCCACAGTCCAAACACATGCAGTATATGGGAATAGATTAACTAAATTGGCTGTAGTGTATAAGTGTGAATTAGTGTGTATGGGTGTTTCCTGGTACTGGGGTGCGGCAGGAAGGGCATCCGCTGTGTAAAACACGTGCTGAATAAGTTGACGGTTCATTCCGCTCTGGTGACCCCTGATGAATAAAGGAACTAAGCCGAAGAAAAATTAATGAATGAGCTCTGCAGGATAATAGACATCCAAAAGCAAGGTTGAACAAAAACATGAAAATGAATAGTGTTCGCTAAAGATTCTGGACTTTATTAATCTCTATATTTAATATCAGCCATTCCTAATGCTGGGCCTATGCATTTGTGCAGTTATACTTGGCGTCCTCATTACTATGGAGCTTTTAATGACACTTGAATGAAGAAAGGTTTGAAAACATAGACTTTTGAACACGAGGGCGACTCTATGTGAAGGAAACGGTGGTCAATCCAGATATTGACGGTTTTCTGAAGTCAGATCAGCTCATGAAAAATGGAGCAAAAGTGTATTAGACCACCTGCGGATTTCAGCCAAACACACACATGGTCTTATTCATGATCATTTGATTGTATGATTAAAAAGTTCCAGCATGGCGTATGCTGTCAAAACTCGCCTCATAAAATGTAACTTATTTACTTAATTTTCAGATGTGATTGTGAAGGAGGAGAGTGAAGATGAAGAGAAACATCATGTCAAAAGTGAAGAAGAAACTCACACAAAGACCAAACGTAGTATCTTAAAAGGTTTGACCTGCACTCAGTGTGGAAAGTGTTTCAGCCGGAAATTCATTCTCAGGCATCACATGATGATCCACACTGGAGAGAGACCATTCATATGCACTCTGTGTGGGAAGAGTTTCACAAAAGCATCATACCTTAATCAACACATGCTGACTCACACTGGAGAGAAACCACACAAATGTGATCAGTGCGGCAAGACATTTTTGTGGATTTCAAATCTAAAGATCCATCTTAGAGTTCATACAAAGGAGAAGCCTTATTCATGTTCTGAGTGTGGAAAGAGTTTTACACTGCAGTCAACGTTATCACAACATCAGAAGATCCACGCTGGCGTTAAAGAGCATGTGTGCTTTGAGTGTGGGAGGAGTTATAGTAGAGCTACAAATTTGAAAAATCACCAGATGATTCACACTGGAGTGAAACGTTACGCATGTTCACACTGCGACAGGAGATTCAGTCGGTTAAAACGACTGAAAGCACATGAGAGGACTCACACTGGAGAGAAACCATTCACATGTGATCAATGTGGGAGGAGTTTCACACAATCATCATACCTTAGTCAACACATGAAGATCCACACTGGAGAGAAAACACACAAATGTGGTCACTGCAGCAAAACATTTTTGTGGTCTTCAGGGCTGAAGAAACATACAAAGGAAAAGCCTTATTCATGCTCTGAGTGTGGAAAGAGTTTTACACAGCAGTCAAGTTTATCAGACCATAAGAAGATCCACACTGGTGTGAGAGCGTTTGTGTCCGTGAAGTGTAAGAAGACTTTTATTAGAGCGGCAGGTTAAAAATACACCAGAGGACTCACACTGGAGAGAAACCCTGCACATGTTCTTTGTGTGGAAGGAGTTTCAAAAAGTCAGCACACCTAAATCGACACATGAAAGCCCACACGAGAGAAAACACACAGATGTGATCAATGCAGCAAAACATTTTTCATTCATTTGCAGTCATTTACATTCAGCCGTATTCTTGTTCATTAAAGGGAACTTAAAGAGACTTTTAAAGGGACTTTTAGTAAGTAATGTAATGTTGTATTTATATAGCACATTTATTGTGTATGGCCATACACCCAAAGCGCTTCACAATGATGGGGGAGGGGTCTCTCCACACCACCACCAGTGTGCAGCATCCACTTGGATGATGTGACGGCAGCCACAGGACAACGGCGCCAGTGTGCTTACTGGTGGTGTAACGGAGCACAAATCTGCAGTTCGGATCACACTACGTTTTTTTAGTCACGGATCGAACCATTTTTTGGATCAGCAAAAATGTGAGGATTTGCTTTCCATTTATATAAAAATATTACTGCAAAAAAACATTGCTTTTAACAAAAAGAACTTAGGACCTGTAATGATAATAAAAGTAACAATCAAGAAAGAACAGCTGAAGAAAAAGAAAAGTATTCAATATGTAATATGATCTACTGTTGCTGATAATGCTGAATATAGAAATCTAACATCTACAACAGATCATATTTATCTTCAATTAATGATTCAACAATTCACACATTAAACTTCATGTTTTATTATACTGTAGGTGTATTATTTTTGAAAACCTATTCAGTGACATCATTTTGATGGTTGTTTGTCGCCATCTGTTGGTTACACAATGTAATTGCTTTCACCAGCATCAAAAATTCACCAGCGTCATGTTTCATTAAACGGTGATTTTAATCTTTACCGTAAACATCAGTGTTTATATCTGAACTATAAACTGTTCTCGCAGCACTTCTGTGTTATGTGATTGTTTGTAACTCACTGAAAAAGTGTAAAAACTGAATCTCTCTATGCAGATTTGAATGCAGCGCTTTGAAGGTCTAATACACATACGCAAATCATTAGCATTTATCGTTCATGTTGCACGGGTTTGAACTGAGGTCACAATCTTTTAATGTTTAATTGTGCAGCTTTACACTGAATGCATTAATGCAGGCTAAACAAGCAGTGACAGAAAACACTTAAATTAACAGCCTAAGAAAGCATTTAGGAAGGTCCCACCACAACTTTTCCCGTCATCATTATATCTTACAGGGAAGCCAAAATGCTTTCATGCACGCGATTTGAATGACGCAGGAGGCGATCTCTCTGCAGTGGTTATAAATGTTGGATTAACCGACAAATTCAAAATAAGTTATTAATCCGCGGGTCACGTGCGTTCCGAACCGTGAGTTGTGATCCGTATGGATCACGGATCAACCACTAGTGCTCACCAAACTCCAGCTATTGGTGGAGTGGAGAGACAGTGACCAAGCCAATTTGATAGATGGGGATGATTGGGAGGCTATGATGTAGGGAATTTGGCCAGGACACCGGGGTTACACCCCTACTCTTTGCCAGAAGTGCCATGGGATTTTTAATAACCACAGAGAGTCAGGACCTTGGTTTAACATTTCATTTGAAAGACGTTGCTCACTGACAGAATAGTGTCCCCTTCACTATACTGGGGCATTAGGACTCATACAGACCGCAGGTTGAGCACCCCCTGCCGGCCTCACTAACATCACTTCCAACAGCAACCTAGTTTTCCTATATGGTCTCCTTATTATAATGTAAATTATGCCTGTGAAATATGTAATTTAGGTGCTCCGACTCTGGTGCTAAATCTGCTTTTATTGTATAAACAGCACGATTTTGTGTAGCTTTTGCGTGTAATTTTCAGTCAGATGGATGTTGTTTTCCAATACTTTTTATTTATTCTGCATTAGGAGTACCATTATAACATTAAATGCATTTGGAAATCGAGAGAAATCAACATAGAGAAAAAGCAGAGAAGAGTAGAAACATGCTAATATTTGTCAACGTCCGTCTTCACTGCTGCATTGATCATAATTGGAGAAATCATAACTGAAAAATGATCCAAAGCACACCAGCAAATTCACTTCTGAATGGCTGAAGGAAAACAAAATGAAGACTTTGGAGTGGCCAAGTCAAAGTCCTGATCCAAATCCAATTGAGATGATGTGGCATGACCTTAAAAAGGCAGTTTGTGTTCAACCTTCCAATGTGACTGAATTTCAACAATTTTGCAAAGATGAATGGGCCAAAATTCCTGAACACAGCGTTGTAACAGACTAATTATAAGTTATTGAAAACACTTTATTGCAGTTGGTGCTGCTAAGTCTGGCTCAGGGGCTTTTTAGGGGGCAAACAGTTTTCCACACAGGGCTATGATTATTATGATTATGATTATTATTATTTTGGATTATGTTTGCAGGATTTATGTTATTATTATATCAGGGTCTTTAGTTATGTTTTTGGATTATATTTTTAGGGCTATGTAGTTTTGGGTTATGTTTCCACTTAATAATAAAAGGCTTCATTTCAAAACTGCATGATGTGTTTACATTTGTCATTTTTATTATATTTAAATTAGATTGTTGATCTAAAACATTAATGGAGACCTGTTATTCCCCTTTTTACTAAATGTAAAAAGTCTCTTAGGTCCCCAGAGTGTGTATGTAAAGTTTCAGCTCAAAATACACTGCAAATAATGTCTTATAATTCTCTGAAACTGACCCTTTTAGGCTGTGAGTCTAATTGTATAATTTTGGTGACTGTGGCTTTAAATTCAAATGAGATTGTGCTTTTTTTCAAAACAGGGCTGAGCTACAAACATGTGTCAGCATAGCAGCAGAATCAAAAACAAGATTAATATTATCTGTAAAAAACTGAAAATGTCAAAAGAGTGAAAATGCGTCAGTCTATAGAGACTTCTGTCGCTGTTCATTTGTGCTTCATCTAAAACTCCACTTATATAATCTACTTAGTCTCTGACATTGAGCTTTGTTTTAACGATCTAGGTGCAAAGTCTAAAGCGCATGGCGCAAAAGCATTAAGTGGAAAAGTCTGAATCCACTTTTGCTATTTTAAGAACCGAAAAATACACTTTGCGCCCCCCGCGCATGGTCTTACAGGGTTGAGCTTATTCTCTTAATGAGTTCTGGGTGTGTTTTGAGAATAAACCAATCAGAGTCTCATCTCCCATTCCCTTTAAGAGTCAGTTGTGTTGCGCCATGGCACATTTGCCATTTACATGGCAAACTTTGTAAGTGGAAAATCTGAACGCTTCACTAGCGAGAAAACTGTTAAACAAAGCATCTGCAATGCGAGAATAAAGACCAAGCCTTCTCCATTCAGCCTCTTTACTTTCACTTTCTCTTTCTCTCTTACATTGAGATAAGGAAATGGTGTTGTACACTCCCCTGAAGACATCCATTAGCCCACATAATTCATTTTGTTTGTTAAACGCAAAGATTTGTTTTAAAACTATTTCTAAATTCAGTTCTAATCTCCAGCAAACGAATAAATGAACAATAATAACGAAGTGTGATCAAACAATTGAGTTATATCCAAACACACGTCCTGTTCTTATGCCCCATATGGTCCAAACCTTACAGGTGGACAAATCTAAGCTTGTTTTTAATAAAACAAATATAAATATGCATATAATAAATAATAATAACATCTTTATATAAAATTTTCAGTTTATTTCAGTTGAGTTAACTGATAAAAGCCCCCCGAGATGAAGGCATGGTTTTTATATTTATGTAAAAAATAATCATTTTTGTAATATTTTATTCCTTTAATTTTTCGTTTGTTAAGATATTTGTGTATTGCTGTACATTCTGTGTGAATTGAGCAACGTGTAAGTGAGACGCACAACTAACGTGCTCTCCACTGGACTTTAGACCTGCTTTCAGCTGGTCTATTGCATGGTCTATTTTAATTCCTTAAAATAGCATCACGCCAACAATGTGCCTTAACACATCTGTTTTCTAGACCGGAACACCCATGAGTCCACAAAGCAGCGCAAATGGATTTGCTATTTAAAAAATCTGGCGGGAAACAGGAAAAATAAGGTCACGCTGGTTTGAAAATAGCAACACGTCGGGGCAAACATATCCTGCACCTTATTGCGCAGGGTGTTTGATAGAGCCCTTTATCTTCAGCTGGTCAAAACTCTAATGGCAGATGGCTGCTTCTCACCCAGGGCTGTTTATGCTAATAATACATATTATATAATATATTTGAGTGTGTGTGCTAGAAAATAAAAGTAATATATATATACAATCCTATAGATATACATAAACTAGATAAAATAGATGTACGACATTGGGTTTGCAATAATCTTCATGATGAATTTTTTGAGTAACGTAAGTGTTCATTGGTCATATTTAAAGCAAAGTGAAGGACTTCATTAATACTTTAGTAATGTTCAATCTCTGCATGAAAGCGATAGGAAGTCAATATTTTTCCAATACAGCCTGTTTGGTGTTCTGAATGACTTTTTGTCCACCGGGGTTTTACACTTGCAGAATTGTCATGAGGACGAGGAAACAATGGTGTTTAGGCTTACGGTATACCCATTTGTTTGAGTATGCCTAGGTATACCCAGATTTTCTTTATAGGGCACCTTTAACTTTGACAGCCCCAGACAGTGCATATAACTTTTAGATCAGACTTCATATCACTTATTTGACCACTTGCACATCTCATCCAAACGCACAAATGCTCTTATTCATGATTATTTGACTGTGTAGATAAAAACTAGACTCCTAAATTGTAATTTGTTTTATTAATTTTCAGATGTGGTGGTGAAGGAGGAGAGTGAAGAAATGAGTGAAGATGAGGAGAAACATCATGCCAAAAGTGAAAGTGAAAGTCAATTGAATATTGAACATAGTATTTTAATGGACAGAACAGCTGGAAAAGGTTTCACCTGCACTCAGTGTGGAAAGAGTTTGAAGAGCAAACATGATGTCCATCTTCATATGATGATCCACACTGGAGAGAAACCCTACAAGTGTTCACACTGCCACATGAGATTCAATCGTTTGGGAAACCTGAAAAGACACGAGATGATCCACACTGGAGAGAAATCACACAGGTGTGATCAATGCGGAAAAACTTTTTTTATTTTTTCAAAGCTGAAGGATCATCTCAGAGTTCATACAAACGAGAGGCCCTATTCATGTTCTGAGTGTGGAAAGAGTTATACAGTGCTGTCAAATCTGAAACAACATCAGAAAACCCACACTGGTGTGAAAGAGTTTGTGTGCCTTGAGTGTGGGAGGAGTTTTATTACATCTGCAGACTTGAAACGACACCAGATGATCCACACTGGAGAGAAACCGTACAAGTGTTCACACTGCGACAGGAGATTCAATCGTTCAAGAAACCTAAAAACACATGCGATGATCCACACTGGAGAGAGACCATTCCCATGCAGTCAATGTGGGAAGAGTTTCAGACGATCATCACATCTTAACGAACACATGCTTCTCCACACTGGAGGTCTTCAGAGCTAGTTCATTCAAAGACGAAGCCGTATTTAGGAGGCGCCATTTAAATCAAACTTTACGCATCAACAAATACATAAACCACATGCATATTCACCTATAAATTATTCGCATATACTACTGGATGTTCAAAACAATACATATGAAATCCTTACCAATACATATGATAGTAATAAATATATATACCAGACCCCCTAGTTTTTTGTGATTCTGCGATCGCTGAATTCAACGCGACATCAACAAAAAGTCGCACATTCTTTCGATCCTGCAAAATTCTTAATTAAACGCAAAATAGTCGCAAAAAAGTAAATAATCTCATAAAACATCAATACCCTGGACATCTATACATTTATCATCCAATGCATCTGATGTTTTGGGCGATGTTGATGGCTTGGCTGAAACTGGAGATGGATTTTCTCTTTAGTGTTTAGGTTTTCAGCAGGGACATTTACATTACACTGAACTTCAACTGTGACGACTGAACTGAAGCTGTTTTCATTTATTAGAACTTTTTTCTTTTACTATGTTAAAGGGCCACGAAACCCCCCTGTCTCAGCAGGGTGTTTTCACACCTCTAGTTTGGAAAAAGTAAGGAAAGTGGGTGTGTCCAGCTTTGGGAGTGTCAAGGGAGGGAATGAGGGAAGGTGTTGCAAAGAAGGGAGTTTCCATTTGGGCGCGCGCTGATTTCACAGGCAAAACAAACACACAGAGGCAGAGGAGAAAGACAGTGACTGTGTTTACATGGACATCAGAAATCAAATTATTTGTCAAATCATTAATTTGTTGACTTTAACTGCAGTTTGACTCTTTCACTTTTTATTCAGGAACATTTCCTGCTTGTCCTCCGTGAGAGGAACTGTTGGAGAGTGGAGTTTTAATGGAATGTTTGATACGGCACGGGGTAAAAAATAATCCGCATTTCTCGGTTACTTAGATGCACTCGATAGGTAGAGTCAGAAAGCCGTGTGTGTATAGACTATCCTGTCACAAAATGTGGCGAAAATTCTACACGACAGTAATAGTTTTATTGTACAAGTTTACACTCGGAGAGCAGCATTTACAGCAGATCTTTCAGTCTATAATATTGTACTATAATATTGTAGTGATATTAACATACTGTAAACTTAGTAACTAAATCATTTTGACTAAGGTATGTCTTTAAAAACTGAAAGAGCACTGCTGACGATACCAACTAACTTTGCCATCTGAATGAACAAAGAACTGATCACACACTTACCAAATCTGTAGACACAGGACAATCAACACAAACTGGAGCCGTGTCTTTATTAAAAGGAGACAGGCGGTAAATCTGGATTTCACCATTTCCAGATGCTAAAAGCTCTCGGGTAAAAAAATGTTCCTTACGAACGCATTTCTGTTGCGTGCACTGTAATCCATACGTGAGTCCAGCTGCGCTCTCATAGCGGAAAAATTAAAACAAAACCTTTGTTGCAGCACATTAATAAACGCAACACTGACGACCCAAATTCTAGTTCTTTTACTTGTTTTGGCAACACAGCGTGGCGTCTCTCTGTCGTCTGAACACTGTAACAGGTAAAAACAGTCTTGAAGCTATCATGCATATTAATGAAGTTGCGCCGCATACACAATAGAGCGCCCTGATTGGTTTGAACCAAGTCTTTCTCATGAATTAATTCTGCACACTCAGAGACGTCACGATGCACTCGCAGGTACAGACATCCACTCTCCACGCTGGACTACACACAAGTGTCTAATCGCTGTGACGCAGCTTCAAAAATTTGTTTCAAACCGGAGGAACGAATTTGCTCAAAATAACGCAAAAACAACCAATTTTTACTTTTCAGGCAATATCTGTGTCCTCATAGTGTTTATAGCAGCGTGGGACACATATATGACTGTCAACAGCTCAACACATGTGTTTTGGTGTTTCGTGACCCTTTAAGCTGCTTTGACACAATAGACATTGTAAGAAACAATAAAAAGATAAAGATGAATTTAATTTAATTGAATGTGAACACTTGATTGAAGTTCATTCATTCATTCATTTTCAGCTTAGTCTCTTTATTAATGCAGGGTCACCACAGCGGAATGAACCGCCAACTTATCCAGCACATGTTTTACGCAGCGGATGCCCTTCCAGCCGCAACCCATTTCTGGGAAATTGACTGAAGTTATGAAGTGCAAACAGTATTATTATGCAAGTGCTCCAACATTCATTGTGATCCATTTTTCAAAAAGAACACTTTCCTTGGTGTACATTTATTTCTTGCCAACTAACATTTAAAAAAACACTTTTTTTCATGAACATCATCAATGTACGTCAGTGAGCGAATATTTTACACAAAACATTCTGCTTTTATTTCATAAATGAGGGCCAGTGTGGGAAGAGTTTCACAGGTGAACATAAACTTGACGTTCGTGCGAGAGACTACACATGTGATCATTCATTAATTTTCCTTCAGCTTAGTCCCTTTATTTATCTGGGGATTGCCACAACGGAATGAACCGCCAACTTATCAAGCATATGTTTTACACAGCGGATGCCCTTCCAGCTGCAACCCAGTACTGGTAAACACCCATACACATTCATTTACACACATACACTTTGGACAATTTTAGTTTTACCCAATTCTTCTATAGCGCATGTGTTTCGACTTGTGGGGGAAACCGGAGCACCCGAAGGAAACCCACGCGAACATGAAGAGAGCATGCAAACTCCACACAGAAACGCCAACTGGCTCAGCCGGGACTCAAACCAGCGCCCTTCTTGCTGTGAGGTGACAGTGCTAACCACTGAGCCACCGTGTCACCTCCACATGTAATCAGTATTTGTGGAATTATGTCAAATAATACTAAGCTTGTTTTCTTTTCACATGAATGTCATTGTTTCAAACCTGTTCGTTCATTAAGCTGTTACTCTCTTATTTTTATTTTTCAACGTACAATTTGTGGGGGTGGCGCAGTGGGTAGCATGTTCGCCTCACAGCAAGAAGGTCACTGGTTCGAGTCCCGGCTGGGTCTGTTGGCGTTTCTGTGTGGAGTTTGCAAGTTCTCCCCATGTTGGCGTGGGTTTCCTCCGGGTGCTCCGGTATCCCCCACAAGTCCAAGGACATGTGGTTTAGGGGAATCGGGTAAGCTAAAGTGTCCGTAGTGTGTGTGTGTGTGTGAATGAGTGTGTATGGGTGTTTCCCAGTGTTGGGTTATGGCTGGAAGGGCATACGCTGCGTAAAACATATGCTAAATAAGTTGGTGGTTCATTCTGTTGTAGTGACCCCAGATTAATAAAAGGACTAAGCCGAAAAGAAAATGAATGAATGAATGAATGCACAAATTAATGCTTGATATACAAGGTTTGTTGTTTTTTCATTACTTTCGATTTACTTCAAGCTATTTTTTAAAATGTATTCTTAATTTTAAAAAACTTGTTTTATGATTGTAGATACTTCAGAAAAAGATTATTTTAGATAGGCTATCTAATATCTGTCAGCCATTAAGTATCGCGCTTTTTAAATGTTAAGTGGATTTTTTTAAATACTTTTAAGTCTTTCATAAACTGTTTCACTTCACACATTAGTAATTGTTTTTGTTTGTCAACATTTTTTGCGTTTTTTTTTTGTTTATCCTGCGTTGTTCCCGCCTCGCCGTGATGACGTCAGCACTGACGCGTTCATTCAGCGTCGAGTCTTCAGAGCTGAGGTGAGTCGTTGTCGCTTTTTCTCGTGTTTACACAACAATAAAACACACTTTACAGTTTATTAAAGCGACAATCTGCGACTAGTTAATCTTTGCAACGCTCAAAAAAATGGGCTGATCTGCTGCTGACCCTGAATGGCTGTTTAATGAGTGTTTAAAGTCTGATGCACATCAATATTATCAGAGCTGCTGAAATCCTCTTTATTTCATGTCAATAGTTTCTGTTTGTCCCTCATTCATTATACTGATGTCTTCTGAGCTACAAAATGACACACAAAGTTAATGTTATTGGTGTCAGCTGATTTGATAAAATGACAATCACATATTGTATCACAAGAAATAACATCACATTGTGTTTATTTCATCAATCAGTGTAAATGAATCCGATTTCTCTGTTTATTCTTCTGAAGCTCTGCCGCCATCACTGAAAGACAAAGTTTATTGAAGGACAGTGAGAAGATGAGTGATCCAGAACCCTGCAGAATTAAACAGGAAGAGACTGAAGAACTAATAGGTTTGTGTTTATTCATTACTCTTCAATAATGAGGCTGAAGATCAGTGAGGGTGTTAATCTTCAAGCACTTTATCATTTTCAGTACTTTTCATGTTACCTTTTATTTTTTTTAACAATTGTCTGTGTTTAGGATATAGGAAAATGAAACTAAATTGAATTTACTTCTTAAACAATATATGTGTGTGTGTGTGTGTGTGTGTGTGTGTATATATATATATAAGCAATTTCAGCGTTATGGATGTGACATTTGCAGTAAAATCTCAAAACATAAATTCACAGAGGAAGTATATGCTAACATCATATTGAAACATCTGTTTATATTTTACAGAACAACTCACCACAGATTTGTGGAAGCAGAAAAATATCAATCTGTAAACATTTTTTATACTTTAAATGAGGAAAATAAACATGCGTTATGGATGTGACCAAAAACGTCTGTGAGTTTACAGTACACAACATACTTTGTAGAAATCCTGTGAATTAAACTGCACAACCCAAAAGAAACTATGCTAATCAACAGGATAAGAGTCGGCTCACTATAGAACGAACATGACTGATTTTATTTGATTTACCATTTTTACATTTATAAGGAAAAAGCTGCGTTATGGAGGTGACGGATGTAAAATTGCCACTTGTGTAACTTTTGTAAATCAAATATAATTGTTTAAAAACATTGACAGAGACATTTTTGAGTGTTTTTAAAGCACTGGAAAATAAAAGCCTACACAAAAAAAGTTTCACTATTTGACGAAAACATATTTATTTTCATGGCAAGGTTGACATTTGCATGGAATTGCTCATATATATATATATATATATATATATATATATATAATTTTTTTTGCCTAAACAAAAAAAAGTGAAATAAATAAATGCATTGACCTTGTATGTAACTTAGTTGCGCCAATAGTAAGGTTGTGGCGATAAACGATGCCATTGTCCATCACCGATGGCCGATAGACATCGTGATGCTGAGACAGCATTGCGATCCTCTGCCCCTCAGATACTGTTGGTTGGTTCCTGTTAGTTGTGCATCTTTTTTTACTAACCAAATTTGTTGACACCATTATAACTACACAGATCACTCCGCCTGTTCATGCCAGAGTCCCTCGGAGAAAGTGATTGACAGGTGGTAGTTTGTGTATAACTTATCTTTATTTATTTATAATTTGGTTATTGGTAAAACAAAGACCATGTGGGTCAGGTAGTTGAAACGGTAGGCTTCAAATAATTGTAATTAATTAATTAATTATTCATAGTGAATTCACCGCCGCCGATGACGACGATGCCATCGTCCAATCACAATGTTTCACATTAGACATTGTACAATGCCAAGTTGGTTGACATCGCCTAACCCTAGCAAATACCTAATTCCCCGTTTGGTGTAAACCCGGTATTATTCATGATCATTTGACTGTTAAAAACTAGCCTAGAGTGCAGTCTGCTGTAAAAAACAAGCATCTTAAAATGAAACTCATTTACTTAATTTTCAGATGTGATGGTGAAGGAGGAGAGTGAAGAACTGAGTGAAGATGAAGAGAAACATCAGGTCAAAAGTGAAAATGAAACTCAGACAGATTGTTTTATGAAAGGAACAGCTGTAAAATTCACCTGCACTCAGTGTGGGAGGACTTTTGGTCGCAAACATACTCTCAAGCTTCACATGATGATCCACACTGGAGAGAAACCTTACAAGTGTTCACACTGCAACAAGAGATTCATTCATTCCGGACACATGAAAACACATGAGAGGACCCACACTGGAGAGAAACCATTCACGTGCATTGAGTGTGGGAAGAGTTTCAGACGCTCTACATCTCTTAATTTACACCTGCTGATCCACACTGGAGAGAAAACACACAAATGTGATCAGTGCGGCAAAACATTTTTGAGGACTTCAGATCTGAATGACCATCTTAGTGTTCATACAAACAAGAAGCCTTATTCATGCTCTGAGTGTGGAAAGAGTTTTAGACATCGATCCCATTTAAAAGCACATCAGAAGATCCACACTGGTGTGAGAGAATTTGTGTGTGTTGAGTGCAAGAAGACTTTTATTAGAGCTGGAGAGTTGAGACGACACCAGATGATTCACACTGGAGAGAAACCGTACAAGTGTTCACACTGCGACAAAACATTCAGACATTTAGAATATCTAAAAACACATGAGAGGACTCACACTGGAGAGAGACCATTCACATGTACTCAGTGTGAGAAGAGTTACACACAATTCTCACACCTTAATCAACACATGAAGATTCACACTGAAGAGAAAACACACAAATGTGGACAATGTAGTAAAGCTTTTTTGAGGCCTTCAGAGCTGAAGGAGCATCTTAGAGTTCATACAAATCTTCAACTCCTTTCGGGAATGGCAATTGAACATGCAAGCTCCCTAACCTAACCAACTAATGCATAGCAGTGCAGTGGAATCTCATTTGGTTTGACTCCAATATGTTTCATAAATGGAAAAAAAGACTTGTCAATAAGTGTTTCTTTTCTTAGAGTGAGAATTATGTCAACCACAACTTTGTCATACACCCTTTTCTGCCCCTGTTTTGTTTTTCTAAGACAAGCCAAAACCAGCAATGTCCAGCTTAAACCAGGCTGGTCAAGCTGGTTTTAGCTGGTCATCTTCCAGCCTGACCAGCTAAGACATGGCTGGAAACCAGCCTGGAAATGGTCTAAACCCCTCTAAAACCAGGCTGGTCGACCAGCTAAAACCAGCCAACCATCTTAGGCTGGTTTAAGCAGTTTTTTTCAGCAGGGTTGCGCAAAGAAAGATAAATAAAATAATTAAAAATAATAAAATAATATTGCAATGTGCAATGCGTCTGGTCAATGGCAAATGTGTCTTTGATTCAGTTTATTGTTATTGTAAAGCTTATTTATTCTAATATCGTGGTCTATAACTCCTCCCTGAATTCTCCGCTGTCCCGTATCCTGCTCTCTGATTGGCTGATTGGCTCATCGCAGACAGGTCCAGATATTTAGCATGTCGAATATTTCACGGGTGTCGCAGCACATCTTTGATTCTCTCAGATCACGTTTCTGATTATTCACACTGTAATTGTCGCTCGCGTAAAATCGAGCACTGATTTGCCGCCAAATTCGGCTTTTGTCTGTGATTTCACAAAAGTGAAAGCCTCGCCGTGATGACGTCAGCACTGACGCGTTCATTCAGCGTCGAGTCTTCAGAGCTGAGGTGAGTCGTTGACGCTTTTTCTCGTGTTTACACAACAATAAAACACACTTTACAGTTTAATAATGCGACAATCTGCGACTAGTTTCTGCATTGAGTTCACCTCTATCTGTGTGTCTGCCGACCAAAACAACACAGCAGGCAGAGAGGAGCCCTGAGAGGACAATATAAGCTCAGTGTTTGGGTTTATCTGTGTTAGTTTATATTTTTTCACGTTTGTGTTTGTAATATCGCAGAGTATGACCTGTTAAGGGAAATAATGGGAGTATTCTGCGGTAGATATATGAACTTTGATGCAGAAAACATTAAATTAATAGTGGAGCTCTGGTTTCTGTGCATGTGCTACTGCTAACAATCAAATGTATTTGTTATGAGGACGCTCACAGTGTTTTAACTAGATATTGACATTAATGCAAATATGTTTTTATTATGTAGTTAGTTTATCCTGCAAAATTGAGTTGATCTGATGCTGAATGTTCATAGTCTGAGGCTCATCAGTATTATCAGCAACATGTTAATAGTTCCTCTTTTCACCTTATTCATTATACTCTTCAGATCGAGAAATCGCCGCTTTAAGTTAATTTTATTGGTGCCACCTGACTTGAGGAAATTACATAATCACATATTGTATCACTTACAGGCTGTAATGTAGTAATATGATTTATACCCAGATATCGTTTGTGGAACCTGCTGCCACAGATAGAGATAAAGTTGGTTTTATATATTTAGATATTCAGACATTCTCCTTATTAATATAATTTCAAAAAATATTAGCAAATTCTAAATAATGAAATCATATTAGCAGCAAATGGCTATCAAAGTATAATATTGTTGACAGTCATTAGATAGTGTTAATGTTGTTTTGAAGTCATACTTGCATGCTAATTCCGATTGAATATTCAAAGTAACATGGTAAACAATATAGAGACTTCTAAATGAACGAATGTGTGAATATAAAACCAACTTTACCTCTATCTGCCACCGGACATTACGAGTGCTTCTTCTCTCTCTATTTTTAAGCTCAGACTTAAGACACATTTTTATTCTATTGCCTTCTTCTATTGCTTTTAATCTTTATTGTGCATTATTATTTTACTGTTTTAGAATGTGTGCTATGCTTTGGTCAGTGCCAAACTAAATTTAAATGCTTTATAAATAAACTTTACTTGCTGTTTCATCAATCAGTGTAAATGAATCAGATTTCTCTGTTTCTTCTCCTGAAGCTCTGCCGCAATCAGTGAAAGACAAAGACAGAGTTTATTGAAGGACAGTGAGAAGATGAGTGATCCAGAACCCTGCAGAATTAAACAGGAAGAGACTGAAGAACTAATAGGTTTGTGTTTATTCATTACTCTTCAATAATGAGGCTGATGAACAGTGAGGTCTTTAGGTACTTCATCAGTTTTATTTATTTTTTTATATCACATTTTTGTTTAGCGTATGGGACCTGCCTAAATTGTACAGCTCAAACACAGTTTAAGTAACATTAAACTGTAAAATATTGCCACATGTTACAGACGAGAGTGTTGCAAATGGAGGTCACAACAGATACTGACTGTTTTTTTGAAGTCGTGAAAAGTGTTGTTTATGTTATTGTTGAGTGTGTTTGACCACTTGCATATTTCAGCCAAACACACACTCATGCTCTTACTTGTGATCATTTGAATGTATGGTTAAAAACCAGCCCAACACAAACCTGTCAATCCTCCAGTTTTTCTGTATTTTACAATTCGATTCCACTATCATCCCGTAAAGGTATTTTCCAGTATTTTTTCCGTATTTTCATTTAAAGGGTGGCAATAAAAATTAAAGGGCCACAAACCCCCCCTTTCTCAGCAGGGTGTTTTTACACCTCTAGTTTGGAAAAAGTCAGGAAAGTTGGCGTGTCCAGCTCTGTTTTGGTGCGGGTGTCGAGGGAGGGAAAGAGGGAAGGATTTGCAAATATGGGAGTTTCCATTTGGGTTGATTTTCACAGAGGCGAGGTATACAGTGTTGCCAGATTGGGTAGTTTCCGATTCAGTGGTTTTGAATTCGATTGTCCGGGTAAAAAATAAGCTACATCTGGCAACACTGGAGGCCAAACAAACACACAGACGCAGAGGAGAAAGACAGGGACTGTGTTTACATGGACATCAGTAATCCTATTATTTGCCAAATTATAAATTTGTCGACTTTAACTGCAGTTTGGCACTTTCACTTCTTATTCAGGAACATTTCCTGCATGCCCCCCGTGACAAATGAGAGAAACTGCTGAAGAGTGGAGTTTTAATGGAATGTTTGATACCGCACGGCGAATGGGAGAAAAAAATCCTTCGCATTTCTCTGTAACTTAGATGCACTCGATATGTAGCGTCAGAAAGCCGCGTGTGTATATACTATCCTGTCACAAAATGCGGTGAAAATCCTACACGACGGTAATAGTTTGATTGCTGTGTTTACATGTTTACATTCAGAGAACAGCATTGACAGCAGATCTTTCAGTCTATAATATTGTACTATTGCAGTGATATTAACATACTGTAAACTTAGTAACTAAATCATTTTGACTAAGGTCTGTCTTTAAAAACTGAAAGAGCACTGCTGACCATACAAACTAACTTTGCCATCTGAATGAACAAAGAACTGATCACACACACTTACCAAATCTGTAGACACAGGACAATCAATACAAACTTGGAGCCATGTCTCTTTTAAAAGGAGACGAGCGGCAAATCCGGATTTCACCATTTCCAGATGCGAAAAGCTCTCGGGTAAAAAATTTTTCTTTACAAATGCATTTCTGTCACGTGCACTGTAATCCACACGCGAGTCCAGCTGCGCTCTCATAGCGGGAAAATGAAAACAAAACCTTTGTTGCAGCAAATGAATAAATGCAACACTGACGACCCGTGTCTCCAAATTCTCGTTCTTTCACTTGTTTTGGCAACACAGCGTGGCGTCTCTCTGCTGTCTGAACACTGTAACAGGTAAAAACAGTCTTGAAGCTATCATGCATATTAATGAAGTTGCGCCGCATACACAATAGAGCGCCCTGATTGGTTTGAACCAAGTCTTTCTCATGAATTAATGCTGCACACTCAGAGACGTCATGATGCACTCGCAGGTACAGACATCCACTCTCCTCGCTGGACTACACACAAGTGTCTAATCGCCGTGACGCAGCTTCAAAAATTTGTTTCAAACCAGAAGAAGGAATTTGCTCAAAATTATGCAAAATAAACCAATTTTCACTTTTTAGGCAATATCTGTGTCCTCATAGTGTTTATAGCATTGTGGGACACATATATGACTGTCAACAGCTCAACACATGTGTTTTGGTGTTTCGTGACCCTTTAAAGAGCCAATCCTCTATTTACGTAACCCATTCCGCCAAGGGGGACGCCCCTCGCTCTTAAACGGGAGTTTGTTTTGTGCTTTCATTTTATTTAGGCATGAAAACACTTTAAAATAAATATAAAAACGGCGGGATTCCCTTCCTTTCCATTACAGGCACCTTCGCCCCTCCTATACAATCCTCAAAACAGTCCATGTAAGCGGTACGTGACTGTCAGACGCACTTCATATTGATAAATAGACACTGTTTCCCTAACGGATTCTATACACGCGATTAGAAGGTTTTGGGTGCATGTTTGAACAAACATATACACGTATTAATATAATCATGTTGACCTCAGTGGGTTTCCTTATTAACACAACAAATTTTTGTCTTAAATGAGCATGATCAGTTAGGAAAGCAATTAAACGATTTCCTTATGGATCTGTGTATTTTTAAAGTGACACCTCTGTTATTTAATGTAATCAAATGAAACATCAAAATGAGAGATTCATGCGTTGCTCTTTATTCAGAATGTTTAAATTATACAGGGAAGAAAAGATTGACAATTGATAACTATTCAAAAGGCGGAAAAAATATATATATTTTTTTTGGTGGGGTAGGACGGTGTTATCCCTTATTTTCACATCTCAAATGTTGACAAGTATGCACAGCATATGCTGTTAAAAACTTAATGCCTTTTATTTACTTAATTTTTCAGATGTGGTGGGGAAGGAGGAGAGTGAAGAACTGAGTGAAGATGAGGAGAAACATCATGTCAAAACTCACACAAAGGCTGAACATAGTTTTTCAATGGAAAGACCAGCTGTAAAAGGTTTCACCTGCACTCAGTGTGGAAAGAATTTCACCTACCAATCTGATCTCAAGCTTCACACGAGGATCCACACTGGAGAGAAACCTCACAAGTGTTCACACTGCCATAAGGTATTCAGTCATTCAGGAAACCTGAACGCACACAAAATGATTCACACTGGAGAGAAACCATTCACATGTGCTCAGTGTGGGAAGAGTTTCACACGACAGTCACATTTATCACAACATCAGAAGATCCACACTGGGGTGAGGGAGTTTGTCTGCTTTCAATGTGAGAAGACTTTTATTTCAGCTGGAGACTTGAAACGACACCAGATGACGCACACTGGAGAGAAACTTTACGCGTGTTCACACTGCGACAAGAGATTCGGTCAGTTACAGATACTGAAAATACACGCAAGGATTCACACTGGAGAGAAACCGTACACGTGTACTCAGTGTGGGAAGAGCTTCACACAATTATCGAACCTTAAGCGACACCTGCTGCTTCACACTGAAGGGAAAACTCACGAATGTGATCAATGAGGCAAAACCTTTTCGATTTCTTTAGAGCTGAAGAAACATCTTCGAGTTCATACTAAGGAGAAGTTTTATTCTTCAAGAGTTTTACACACCAACAAAATCTACCTTCTAGAAAACTCACCAGTATTCACAAACATCAGATTTCACAGTTAAGAGTGTGCATGTTAATAAATTCCAAACATTTGTTAATAGAGCACATGTGCACACTAATTCACAATTCGCATAATCCTGCCTACGTATAACAGCTACATAATCAGATGGTGAGCAATCCAGTGGAATATTAATTGGGTTTACGTAAGTTTGTCTCATAAATGAATCCACTTTGGACCTTAAACATTCATTTATTTTCTTTTCGGCTTAGTCCCTTTGTTAATTCGGGGTCGCCACAGCGGAATGAACCGCCAACTTATCCAGCACATGTTTTACGCAGCGGAAGCCCTTCAAGCCGCAACCCATCTCTGGGAAACATTCATACACACTCATACACTACGGACAATTTAGCCTACCCAATTCAGCTGTACCGCATGCCTTTGTTGGGGGAAAACCAGAGCACCTGGAGGAAACTCACACGAACGCAGGGAGAACATGCAAACTCCACACCGAAATGGCGACTGACCCAGCCGAGGCTTGAACCAGGGACCTTCTTGCTGTGAGGCAACAGCACTACCTACTGCGCCACTGCGTCGCAGACCTTAAACATATTTAATAAATTTGTCCACCAAATTGTTTTTACACAGTTTCAAAATCTCATGTGCTCTGCTAGTAATGTCCAGCTGGTGGCGCTTTAGTGGCAAAGCAAGGGCACCTATGATGAAAATATCATCTTTTGGAAGCAGTTTAGATAGGTCTGCGTGTCAAAGAACTGTCTGTCATATTGGAGTGGTATAAAAACAATAAGTCTTTAAATTTCCTGCCGTTAAAATGGGATCCAAATCCCTCCCGTTTTGAGGCCGACCGCAACGTGACGTTTGAGTGCTGTTTTCCTGCCCACCGAATTGATTGACAGCCGCGTATTAACTTATCTCCCTAGTAACACGTATAATCATATCAACAAGGCAGAACGTGCACAAAGCAACTGGGATTAAAAGATCTGTTCAGCTCTCTTACAAGTTTAAAATGTTTTTAAATCAGTGCATGTTTGAAATAAATACTACGCATTTCATCACTTGCTGCATAGTGTCAGTGCAGTTATAAAAGAGGACGCTTCAACTCTGGTTTATTTTGTACATTACCATAACAGATATCAATACATTGGTGGATATTAAAGCCTGGTTTATACTTCTGCGTCAAGTGATCGGCATCACCCACGGCGTATGCCTCGCGCGTAGCCGTGCATTTATACTTGTGCGTGCTGTTTCTGTTTCTCTGCAATACACTTCCGAAACGTTAGCTGGCAGTAGGTGTTTATATTTCTGTGTCAAGATTCTTCGCCGGTGTTTTGTTTTTTCTGAACACTTCGTAGACGTGCAACAACTTTAATCATAAGGAAAACACAAAACCACAGCCTCCATCCGGAGCTCCTTCACGGGACTCCACACTTGTAAACACTTGCTGCATCGGGCACACGGCTCTCACCTCCGCCCACATTTGTCAGCGATACCAAGCTGACCAATCACAGAGCTTGCGATACGTGTACACGTTACATTTTTTAAAGGTGCGCATCAACGTCGCCGACGGCCACGGGGAGGGGCTATGCGTCCACGCGTAGGCTGCGCCATAGCATACGTGTGCGCTTGACGCAAAAGTATAAATCAGCCTTAACATGTATCCTGTCACATTCGTTGCGCAAAAACAGTGCACAGCTAAACGCGTGTGTGTGTGCGCGGAAAGGCTTGAATTAACTCCACAACAAATAACCGTTGATAAAGTTCTTACTGTAGTAAGGGAGATCTGCTTCATTTTTGTCTGTCACTGTGCCGTTTATCTGTGTGAAGCCTACGGCTCTGACACGCACATGGGAATGGTGGGCAGAGAGATCTAGCTTTAAAGGCACAGGCTACAAAAACAGCTACAATGCCACAACAGCTCAAATTTCCCAGATTTATAAAGGTATAATAAATAATCTGATGGGTGTTTTGAGCTGAAACTTTACAGACACATTCTGGAGACACTAAAGACTTGTATTAAAGGGCACCTAGGTTACCACTTTTTCCAGATTTAATATAAGTCTTTTGTGTCCCCAGAATGTGTCTGTAAAGTTTCATCTCAAAACACCCATCAGATTATTTATTATACCTGTCATAAGTTTCTACTTCGTAGCATTTAGCATCAGCTAGTGGTTTTTGTGTACTGCGCCTTTAAGGCTAGTCCTTCACGCCCACCGTTTCCACGTGCCTGGCAGAGGCTCCCTCAGACAAACACAAAGGAATAAGATCTCACGTAACGTTTGTGAGGAGAAACTACAGTAAGAACTTTACCAATGAGTATTTGATGCATGTTGTGGAGTTGCAGGATGAGTCACACACAATGTCGTTACAAAGTTCACGCACACACACACACACACACACACACACACACACACAGAGAGAGACAGCGCGCGTTTAGTTTTGCACTGTTTTTGCACGCAGATGTGACAGGATACAGGTTAATATCCACTGTTGTATGGATATCTGTTACATTAATTTACAAAATAAACCTGATTTAATGTCCACAAACTGGGATTGAAGCATCTTTTATAATTGTTCTGACACGCGGCTGTGCTGATGAAGTAAATCTGAAGTAAATGGCTGTAATTCATTTCACACATGCACTGTTTTAAAACATTTTAAACTTGTAAAACTCACTCTTGATCACATTTGATGATGATTGATGATCCTAGCAAACTGAACAGACCTTTTATTTACGGTTGCTTAGTTTGCGCACGTCCTGGTCCTGTGTCTGGTTGATATGATTATACACGTTACTACGGAGACATGTTAATACGCAGCTGTCAATCAATTCGGTGGGCGGGGGGACCGCACTCCTACGTCAAGTTGCGGTCGGTCTGAAAACCGATCCAATTTGTCCACTGTTTTTATGTTGTTAAATTGAAAAAAAAAAAGACTGAGTGTGTTTATATCATCCCAATATGACGCTCTATACACTATACATACACATATGTCTGTCCAAACAGCTTGAAAAGGAGATTTTTCACCATAGGTGCGCTTTAAATCTGGAAAAATGGTTAAAATAGGTGCCCTTTAACAACAGATGATTTGATCATGATTTGTACATAATCCACAACAGTAACATATTACTGGTATCTTTCTTTGAAAAATATTAGTGAAGACAAAATATGGTAACCAACCGGTAATATTAACTACTAGTTTATTGTTCAGTCTTTGGTCAATGCATTGACCCGGCCCTTTCTAATTCGACAGAAGGGTAAAAATGGCAATGGTTATTAATTATTATAATAATGGTTCTTAGGGAGAACATCTGAATCTGCAAAAATTGTTATCAGCAGGTAAAAATTCTGAAATTGAAATCTGAATTTCTTTGTATGATAATTTTGCATATGAAAATGTATTGCCTGTAATTATGTAAACTTCTTGGGCTGTCTTTTATGTAGTTTTATGTGCAAATTGTGCCTGTTCAAGAAAGAGAAGCTTTAAACTTTACACTTACTCTTAAGTTTTGGCCAAGGTTGTTGCTAGACCTCATTTGCTGGGGCATGTGCCAAAGTAAATGCTTTGAGTTACAGTTTACTTCATATCTAAGTCTATTAAAAATACACACTGTTGTTTAGAATTGTCATATCTTAGAGCAGTGGTTCTCAAACTGTGGTCTGTGTACCACTAGTGGTACTTAGGCTTCCTTCTAGTGGTACGCGGAGGAATCGCTGATTAATTAAGTTTATAAATTGATTTTAATAGGCTAAACCTTTTATTTAAATTTTTCTAATGTTTGTTATGTATTCTATCATTTGAAGCAAATTTTCTCCCCATATTTGTAATGGTTGTTGGGGGCATATCCCATATTTTTATATCCCCATGTTGACAGGTATAGTTTAATTACTTGCTTTTCTGACACACATAGCCTACTCCAACGTGCAGGATGCAGATCTAATTTCTAATTTAAATATGTAAATCCAGTTCATATATTTAAAATACAAGTTAACATTTAGATTTCAAGGATATACAAATAAGTCATATATATATATGCAACATGCATTTCAGAATTTATCAAAAAGTGTTATATATGAATATGATGACATACGGTATACCCTATATTTATGAGGTCCAAGAAACATTCCCAGGTTTTGATGAATAGGGCACTTTATGATAATACGTTGCATTTAAGTACAGCAGTTTTCTTTTCCTTTTTAAGAACAGTGTCATTTTTAATGAACTTTTAAAAGCACATTTTAATTTAAACGTTGACGTTTTATTCATCTTTTTTTTCAAGCACAGTACAGTGTCACTTTTATATACATTTGAATCTCTTTCTAGCACCATGAAGAGAGGTTTGCTTTTGGCAAACTTAGATTTATGTTTATGAAATTTACATAATAATAAAATAAAGCTTATAATAAAACCAGCATCTTTTAAAGAGCGATCTTTAACATAATAACCCAAAATCACATGTTTATAAGATAGTCTTGCACTTTTTTTAATGTTTAAACTATTTATTATGTTTAAAGTGGCTGACAATAATAAATATTCATAATGATAACGCTATTGTACTTCAATACCAGTTATGGTGGTTTTTTTCTGGGGTGGTACTTGATGAAAAAAATTAGAGAACCACTGTACTTAGAAGATCTGAGCATACCACCTCAGTTTTATTTTTATATTGGATTGATTTTGTTATTTATATAGAATAATAATTAGCTAATGTCTAGCAACACCCCTGGTTTTGGCCATGTCCAGGCTAGTTTGTGCATGTTCACTGTTCAAGAGAAACTATGATTTATGTAAACTAGCTCTTTATTATTTATGCTAAATACCAACTACATCAGGGTTGCCTAAAGTCGGGTCTGGAGGGCCGGTGTCTTGCAGATTTTAGCTCCAACTTGCCTGAAGGTTTCTAAAAAGCCTAGTAAGAGCTTGATTAGCTAGCCCAAGTGTGTCTGATTGGGGTTGGAACTAAACTTTGCAGGACACCGGCCCCTCCAGGACAGAGTTTGGGCACCCCTGAACTACATGATATACACTACATTTGTTTGTTTTTTTATTCGTCAAGCAGTCGTTTTCTAATATTATTTGTATTTATTTTGTTAAAAACTTTTATATCTTGATTGTAATTACTTCAGGCAAAGATCAACTTGTTTTGACTGACAGCCATTAAGTATTAACTTGCTTTTTGATTGTGTTAAATGTTCGAGTGCCCAGTAAAAAGTACTTCTCCTCACATAATTTGGCATGTTTTTGTTGATCTTTTATTATTTTATTTTATTTATTTTAAAATCCAAATACAACAAAATGGCATTCAATTTTACAACTTGTGTATTATACATGGAAGGCTCAACACAAAATAATACAAAAAATGTAAAATTTAACTAAAGTAAAATTAAGTGTGAAAATAAAAACATAAAAAGAAATATAAAACGGATATCGTCTATGGCAAGTTATATGATCCAAACAAATTAAACATTAAGGCATTTTTTGTTTTCATTTTAGCCAGGGCATCCGAAAAGATTTTAAGTTATTTTATGAAGACATTGTGTAGTGGAGATGTTTTAAAATATCTGCATTTATGAATAAAATGTTTGGCTAATATAATGATCATATTTATCAAATTGCGCAAAACATACTTTAGTAATACCATATAGTACATCTTGCAATGCGAAAGTCCTTCAGCATCCACATTCTTCATTATCAACCAATCTTGCACTTTTTTTAACAAAAAACAGCATGTACAGTTTTCTTATACAATAAAATGACTTTACATTTTTAACAAAAATTGAGTAAATGAGAAAAAAAAAAGAAGAAATAATAGAAAACAGAGGAGAGGGTACATAATTATCAAATTACATAGAAATAGATCACGCACATTTTCCAATTTTAGTTATTAACAAGAGTTATTAATGCCATTTACTACAGGAAATGCATATATACAAACATTTTTATGTAAAAATGTTAAAGGAGGAGCATATATTAATTGTTTTAATTGCTTTTCTATTAGACTTAGAAATCACTTTTATATACATTTGAATCTCTTTCTAGCACCATGAAGACAAACTTAGATTTATGTATATGACATTTACATAATAATAAAATAAAGTTTATAATAAAACCAGCATCTTTTAAAGAGCGATCTTTAACAAAATAACCCAAAATCACATGTTTATAAGATTTTGTTGATCTTTCGTTGCTCCCGCCTCGCCGTGATGACGTCAGCTCTGACGCGTTCATCCAGCGTCGAGTCTTCAGAGCTGAGGTGAGTCGTTGACGCTTTTTCTCGTGTTTACACAACAATAAAAAACACTCTACAGTTTTTTAAAGCGACAATCTGCGACTAGTTTCTGCATTGAGTTCACCTCTATCTGTGTGTCTGCTGACCAAAACAATACAGCAGGCGGAGAGGAGCTCTGAGAGGACAACATGAGCTCAGTGTTTTCTATGTCTTTGTAATATCGTCAAGTATAGGCACGTGCAGAGGTGGGGGCTTTGGGTGTTTGAGCCCATGCCCTTTTTTCTCCTGGAGAGAAAGTGCCCTATTTTCCTGGAGATAATAATTATTTTTTAAATTCTACTAATAATATAATATGTGTATGTTAATGCGTGTTCTATTCAGCTGTCAAACAATAAAAAAACTAAATTTTAAAGTATATCTTGGTTTTAGTCTAGCCGCTCCAAGCGAGCCTCGAACCGAATTTTGTCTTGCTAACATCTTCCTGATTAACAACCATGTAATAAGTTAGCTAAAGTTTAGCCAGGGCAATATTATAGGCATACAGGCTAATGCAATGGAGAAACGACAGCTGGATAGTCAAAATATTGCCCTCTTGTTTTTGCAGTCACACAGAACATATAATGTCAATTGAAGCTATAAAACAATTGAAGCTATAAAACATGAACATATAGGCTAGCTATGGAAGTCAGTGGCCATCAGTGTGTCCTATATTCTTCAAAATATTTTATTTTGTTCAACAGAAAAAAAAAACTCAACAAAAATAATAGATTGAAAAGGGATAGTTCACCTCAGAAAATTAAATGTACTCACCCTCAAGTGGCTCCATTTGTTTGTTTCTTTATTTTGTTGAATACTAACGAATATAAGCATACCTGCCAACATTTGTCTATGGAAATCCGGGAGACCTTTAGGGTGGGGGTGGGGGGGGGGGGGCTTCAACGCACTGCATTGTGGATCCGTCGGCACCGCTTCAGTGGCATTGATCGCTGCAGAAGTTGTGACTTTCTCAACTTTTAAAGTGCCAACGGAAGCGCCAGCCAATCAGATCGCTGTATGCAAATACACCAGTTCAGACAGTAGCCGATTGCTGACTAATTTTATTGGCTGACGCTGCTATGACGATCGCGTCAGCCCCAACTTCAAACACACCCTCTGTCAAGTGTTGATGCTGAAGCCCCATGTGAATGGGGAATGTCAGATTGTACCAATCACCTGAGGACTAGGGGAAGGGGTTGAGATTCCGGGAGTTTTCCGGGAGAAATGACAAACCGGAAGGTGGGTCTGAAATACGGGAGACCTCCGGGAAAAACGGGAGTGTTGGCAGGTATGTATAAGATTAAAAATAATTATTTTAAAGAAAGCTATAAACTTGAAATCATTGACTTCCAGAGTAGGAAAAACAAATACCATGAAAGTCAATGGTTACAGATTTCCTGCTTTCTTCAAAATATTATTTTGTGTGTCCAACAGAAGAAAACAAAAGTCAAACGGGTTTGGAACAAGTAAAAGGCGAGTAAATGATGACAGAATTATCAGTTTTGAATTAACTAATCCTTTTAAGGCTGAGTATATGGTGAACTTTGGGTGAAATCTCCTTAATAATCTCAGTATATTATATTTTATTTATTAAAGTGCAATACAGTAATTACTATTATTTAATAAAAAGTGCCCTTTTTCCATTTGAGCCCCTGCCCCTTAAAAGGTCTCTGCACGAGTATGATCTCTTAAGGACAACAATGAGGATTATACTGCGGCAGACGTGAAGTTTAAATCATGCAGAACACTTTAATAGTTTGTGGTGCTCTTTGTTTTTGTGATTTTTTTCAGTTTCTGTACATACACGTGCTACTGCTAGAAATCTAATGACTTTGTTATGAGTACTGAAATGATCATGTACGTATTCATATAGTAAAGGCATTAGATTAGTAGGTATTGATATACATGTTTTTGTTTTTTTTTAATAAAGAACTTAATACTGCGAGCCTTTAGTATGAAGTAAGCTGAGCTGCTGATACTGAATGGCTGTTTAACGAGTGTTTACAGTCTGTGGCTCATCAATATTATCATCAATAGGTCAATAGTTTATGTTTTCACCTCATTCATTACACTGATGTCCTCAGATCTACAAATTTCCACATCAAGCTGTTTTATTGCTGTTACCTGACTTGATCAAATTACCCGATCACATCGTATCATCTGTAAGATATAAAATCATAATGTGTTTTATTTCACCAATCAGTTTAAATGAATCAGATTTCTCTGTTTATTCCTCTGAAGCTCCATCAGTGAAAGACAAAGACCGAGTTTATTGAAGGACAGTGAGAAGATGAGTGATCCAGAACCCTGCAGAATTAAACAGGAAGAGACTGAAGAACTGATAGGTTTGTGTTTATTCATTACTCTTCAATAATGAGCCTGAAGAACAGTGAGGTTCAATCAGTTTTATTTATATTTTATATTACCTTTGGGTGTAGAATATGGGACCTGCCTAAAATAATCTTACAGCTCGAACATGGTTTTATTTTTTATTAACATTAAATCGTAAAAGGGCGATGCGTTGGCGGTCACCTCACAGCAAGAAGGTTGCCGGTTCGAGTCCCGGCTGGGCCAGTTGGCGTTTCCATGTGGAGTTTGCATGTTCTCCCCGTGTTGGCGTGGGTTTCCTCTGGGTGCTCTGGTTACCCCCACAGTAGTGTATGGGTGTTTCCCAGTACTAGGTTACGGCTGGTAGGGCATCTGCTGAGTAAAACATATGCTAGAATAGTTGGTGGTAGGGCTGCACGATTAATCGAAAAAAGATTGTGATCTTGATTAAACCCTAAACACGATCTTAATTCAGCTTTTCTATGATTCAGCCAATTATATTTTCAAGGTCAGGAGAGAAGTGTTAAGGCGGTCGCATTTTATATTCGTTTCTCAGCAACATGGACACTTTTAATCGGTGTTGAAAGTGTCACATACTGTATTTATAAGGTACAATTGACCCCAAAATGTCATTTCTGTCTTTTTGTTTTTGCGGCCGCAATATCAAATGTGAGCTGATGTACTATTTGCTTACCACTGAGAGGACACATGTGGGCCCGCGAATGATGTTTACTTTAGTGAACAGAACTTGCTTAGGCTGTGAATAACAGGTAATACAGTTGTAAATGACGTTCAGTTTGTTGTACAGAGCGATCGTTTGGGAGCCGTGCGGGAAGTATGATTTGCATTTGTGTTTTTTTCTCAAAGTGACGACAGCCATGAGCCGCACTCTGCAGTGAAAGTGAAACCGAAAGTGCGCACATCATTTAAATCATCATTTCGCATTTTAGAGTTATGATTACGACAAGCATGTCTCAAACTTAATAATTCAACTTTAGTCCACCATTCCAAGTCTATACAAATTTTAGCAGTTTAACCATCAGTAGACCTACACGTAGGCCTGATATTATTGTTGTTTTACCGTATGTTTGAGAAATAATAATAATAGCCTACTCATATCAACCTTTATTTTACATCTGCAGAATTGTGAGAAAAATCGTGATCTTGATTTTAAGCAAAAAAATAATAATTGTGATTCTCATTTTAGCCACAATCGTGCAGCCCTAGTTGGCGGTTTATTGAACAACATTATTATATTGCTGTGGCAACCTCTGAAATAGACACTAAGCAGAAGTGAAATGAATGAATGAATGAACATAAGTGAAGCAGACTTTATTGTAAGCAAGAGTGCTTGTTTGTCTGTTTTCTTCTAAACTGTCGCATTAATGATGGAAGTGTGCTTGGACTATGGAAGTAAAAATGCAATATTAGTGTTGGCCGTGTTAGATTTTGCTGTATATGGCTTAACCGTACTTGGGTGGCTCACCAATGTATTAGATGACTCTAAAACATACAGTAAGAAAGCTGACCAAAGTTCTTATGGGGAAAAGACTTTATTGAAGACAATGAATAGTGCAGTTTCTCAGCAGTGATGTTAACTAATCGGTTTTCAAGTAACGTAACCTAAAGTACTGTCTGTGGGACAGTACTTCATGCTAGCGTCAAACAAACCATCCTATGTTTACTCAGCAGGGCTCTCTTATCAGGTGTTTCAGCTGTTGTTTTGCTTAAACCCATTGAGGCCTCGTTTACACTAATGCGTTTTCGTTTGAAAACGGCGTTTTAGATTAAAAATTATCCGCTTTCACAATAGCGTTTCATCTAGCGTTTCTAAACGTATCTCCGTCCACACTACTCCACCAAAAACGTATATCACGTGACCAGTCGCGCACTCTGGGCATGCACGTTCAAGTATAAACAGGAAGCATGTGTCTCGCTCGGCATTTGGTTGTTGTTAGTCAACAAACGCTGGTTGAACGATGAACGCGAGCGATTAGCGAGTGCTCGAACAATAGCTTGCCTCTTGCGAATATATGCAGCTGCTGTAGTAAGAAAGGCAGAGTTTAACTGCACAATGACGCCTAAAACAAACAATAGTGCAAACAACGCTCCCATTTCTGGGTCCATGTTGTTGTTTACAGTGAAGGCTGGTCTGCCGTCATCCGGTAGTGTTATAGTCATGTGATAGGGGCTTGACGAATAAGGGTAGGATACGCAATGACCCAAAAGCCCCAATCAGGTAGCAAATCTCAGCAGCCACGCCTCCGTTTTCAGATGTCTCAGTTTTACCCCATCTACACTGAGATGGAGCAGCAGCGTTTTAGAATGAAAACAACCTCTCCAGCATTTTCAAAACGCTCCGTTTTTGGGGCTTGAAAACTCCGGCGTAGTGTGGACGGATGGCGTAACCGTAGCAAAACTTATGAGTTTTAAAACTAAAACGTATTAGTGTAAACGGCGCCTGAGATTGTGCAAGGCTCACACCTATCGTAAAAGGGTCATTTAGTTCATACCTATCAGTTTGTGGGGGTTGAGACACAGGTCACCCCATCATACAGAGAATTGAACAAATCAGAGTTTATTCAATGTAAATGCAACTGAACTAAAATGCACATAATCTTTCAGCCGTCATGAAGGGGGAATATTAACGCCTGGGCTCATTTCAAGGCAAAGGTGCCTAGTGTGAGCACAGCCGTAAAGGTTCAAGACACCCTGGAGTACTTTTTTTGAGATTTTATCAGATTTGTGTGTGTTGAGCGTCATTTAAGACAGTGTTAGCACCTGTCAACGTTAATTGTGGGGAAAACTGGAGAATTTTGAGCTTTTGTCAGATAATTTCATCTTCCGGATTTAAAATAATTTTTGGGGCGGGATCAAAATCGGTGACGTATCGCGAATCTGCTAGTGGAGTGATGATGCGTCGGTTTCTCGTTATTATTCATAGAGGAGTTTTCTTATCCTATGAGAAGACCCTGCTTCTTAATTATTCATGAGAGCACGTGCTTTTCAAAGGCAAGGCAGATCTGCCAAGCTGTGAGACCCTATGACTGGGTGAGACCACGTCCGCGCATGCCACGGGTCGTATGTGTTTGTTTCCATGATTGACAGGGTTTGTTGCATGTTTTTTCCCGCGATGCTGTCAGGGCCAATAAAGCAAAGCTGTTGGTTTGCAGCAAACATTTTTGTTGGGAGAGCTGTACAAGAATTAGAGAATGGCGGACTTTGTCTTTTATCAGTTGAGTTTGTTACCATTCAGACACATCACCTATATCCGTGCTGCTGTGTTCGCAAGTTTAAAATCCTCTAGATTACCGGCAGGGCTAATGGTTGGAATAGACAGGGCAGGAGACTTGCTGCACTGCTATCCACTGTGTCTGCATTCAGACCCGGGAATTCAGAAGAGAAGTCCTCCTCATTTATAGTGTTTATGTAAGCACGATTATCTTTATTATGATATAACAAATGGTGGTTATGTGTATATAAAGGCATGTAGCAAGGCATTAAATTACTGTTCGTTTCTTTGCATTTTAACTTTATAAACTATAAAATCATGGGTCCCCTTATGGTTTGTCTTATTTTGTGAGCCAACTGACA
>CAIGQZ010032594.1:2161446-2173683 GCA_903798205.1 Danio tinwini
TCATTAGACCACACCCCTTCTCATTACAGAGATGCACATCACCTAATATGCTTAATTGGTAGTAGGCTTTCGAGCCTATACAGCTTGGAGTAAGACAACATGCATAAAGAGGATGATGTGGTCAAAATACTCATTTGCCTAAGAATTCTGCACTCCCTGTATAACATCCAAAATATAGTATTTCTGACAAATTTCTTTATTTTGTAGATTTGAGTTATGAATTACAGTATCGCAATACTACTTGGAATCATGATACTTCTGCTGGTATATGTCATGATCACCAGCAATCTAAAACACCAGAGATCACTGGAATACATTCATAGACACACAGGACTACATATCTGCTTGTAAATGGACTACAAAACCCAGTGATGCACCACACACACAACCGGTTCCAGATTCTGACTGATTGCACTCTCACAGCTGATGCTACTTAATGACTGATTACACACAAATATTCGGCTCACTTTAAGACATTCATGGCTGAGTCTTGTCTACTGTTTTAGTGACATTACAACACGTTTTCCTGTATTTTTGATCCTTGCATTGTTTATTTGTTTAATCCTGTTTTGCTGCCTGCCTTGTGACCATCTGCCTGCTATTACGACCACGACTCTGAATTGCCCATATACATCTGTTTGTTCCTGTTTTGACCACTCCTTACCTGACCTTGCCAATAAACCTGCATTTGGATCCGCACACTGTTGTCAGTGTCACATCCCTGGTTACAGTAGAGTATCGTAACATGAATTAATGGTATCGCAACAACCCTACTGTCACGTGTGTTCCGAAATGTGGGTTGTGATCTGTACGGATAGTGTGGGACCATTAGGCAAAGGTGGTGGACCAACCTATCAGACAATGATGGATATGAAGGAGAATTATAGAGTTTAAATACATTTTTGCAGCCTTGCTGGTACAGAATTTCTAAAAAATCTCAAATAAACTATATAAAATTTTACATTGTTACATGCTTTTTATGTGTTTTAATATATGCTGTAATAAACAAGCCTCTTAAAATGTAATTTGTTCATTTTCAGATGTATTAGTGAAGGAGGAGAGTGAAGCACTGAGTGAAGATGAGGAGAAACATCACGTCAAGAGTGAAGAAGAAACCCAATCAGAGACTGAAGATAATTCTTCATTGGAAACAACAGCCATAAATGGTTTCATCTGCACTCAATGTGGAAAGAGTTTCAGGCACCAATGTAGACTCAAGCTTCATATGAGGATCCACACTGGAGAGAAACCTTACCAGTGTTCACACTGCAACAAGAGTTTCAATGATTCAGGAAATCTGCAAAGACACATGCTGCTCCACACTGGAGAGAAAACACACAAATGTGATCAATGCGGCAAAACATTTTTAAGGCATGCAGGTCTAAAGAACCATCTTAGAGTTCACACAAACAAAAAGCCTTATTCATGCTCTGAGTGCGGGAACAGTTTTAGTAATTGCTCAAATTTAATAGCACATCAGAAGATCCACACTGGTGTAAAAGAGCATGTGTGCTTTGAGTGTGGGAAGAGTTTTATTAGAGCTGGAGGATTGAAAAATCACCAGAGGATTCACACCGGAGAGAAACCGTACCAGTGTTCACACTGCGACAAGAGCTTTAGTCAGGTACAAATACTGAAAGTACATGAGAGGATTCACACTGGAGAGAAACCGTTCACATGTACTCAGTGTGGGAAGAGCTTCAGACATACACCAAACCTTCAACGACACCTGCTGCTCCACAAAACCACAAACCACACAGATGTGATTAATGCAGAATTTCTGGCCTTCAGAACTGAAGGATCATCTTAAGAGTTCATACAAAGAAGAATTCCTTATTCATGTTCAGAGTGTGGAAAAAGTTTTACAGAGCAGTCAAGTTTAAGACAACATCAGAAGATCCATACTGGCGTGAGAGTTTGTGTGCTTTAAGTGTGAGAAGACCTATTAGAGCTGATTCACACTGGAGAGAAACCTTACCAGACCCCCTAGTTTTTCATGAATTTTTTTGCGATTTAAAAATGACGGTAATTCCCAGAAATTTGCGGACAATTTTGCGATTTGTAAAAAAAAAAAAATTATATATATATATATATATATATATATATATATATATATATATATATATATATACAGGGCTTTACATTAACACATGCCAAATGCGGGTAGATTTCAGCTGTGGCGGGTTAGACAGACACTCACTAGCCACTTTGGCTGGTTGAAGATCATTTTTAAATGATAGTTTTTTTTTTTAAAGCAGGGTTCGACGACAAAGATAGCCCAGTATGCGTGCAGATGTCATCTTAGAATCGAGAAGCAGCATGACTGACAAAAGTTGCGTTCGTGCGAGCAAAAGAAAGCAGGTGAATACCGAATGAGAGCATAATCACTCGCGTGCACAGGTGATGTGATGCACGCTCCCGTTTCCTGGTGCGAAGCAATCGTTCCTGGAAACGCAACTGCTGCGATCGGTTCTCTTTGAAATAAACTGGATGAAAAGTGATGCTCGTGCACACACAGTCCTGCTGCTTCCAAAAGCTCCGGCTGTTTTTAAAACGTTTTTGCTGGTTTTGACTATTCTTTGAACAGAATAGATTATGGGTCTAACGTTACCCGTGTGCGCGGGATCATCCTTCCATTATCACACACGGTATGTTTTTCATCTACTTATTTTGATAACGGTTATTTTTGTTACTATAGATTAATTATCATTGTTACAATAACATTGCTTTAATAGGAGATTAACTCCACATGTATGTGTAGTTAAATAGTGATCTGAGAGACCTTTAGCCTGGACACACTAGGCTACTGTGCATAGTTTTAGATACATGGCAATAGTAATTTTAAAAAAATGTAATAGTTTTTTTTTAAAGAAAGGTTTTGTTGAATAAAAAGAGCATGTATACAGGTATATTTTGCATGTTTTGACATATTATTTAACATTTGTGGCTAAGAAATGGTCAGAGACATTTGGTAAATTCTTAAGCCTGGTTTATACTTCTGCGTCAAGTGATCGCCGTAACCCACTACACGAGCCTCGCGCGTAGCTGTGCATTTATACTTCTGCGCGCTGTTTTTGTTTTTCTGCAATACACTTCTGAAACACTAGCTGGCAGTAGGTGTTTATGTTTCTCTGTGTCGAGTTTCTTCGATGGTTTTTTGTTTTTTCTGAACACTTCCTTAATGTACAAGTGGCTCAAATTCGCTCATTTTGAGGCGGGAACCGGCAGACATGCAACAACTTTAATCACAAGGTAAACACAAAACAACAGTCTCCATCTGGAGCTCCTTCACGGGACTCCACACTTGTAAACACTCGCTGCATCGGGCGCGCGGCTCTCATCTCCGCCCACACTCGTCAGCACTACCAAGCCGACCAATGACAGAGCTTTTGATATGCGTACGCGTTACTTTTTTGAGAGGTGCGTGTCAACGTCGGCCACGGTGAGGGGCTATGCGTCCATGCGTAGGCTGCGCTGTAGCATACGCATGCGTTTGATGCAGAAGTATAAATCGGCCTTTAGTGTTGAGCCCTGAAAAGTCCTGTGAAATAAAAACGAATTGCAATGCAACACTGTGAAACCACAGCCTGTTTGCTCATGCACATTAAGCAAGTTCATACACACACAAAAAGTGAATGAGTAGTGAATGAATGAGGAGGCATGTGGACATAACACAAAGTCTAAATCATGTGATTTTAGCATGCCAAAGTCAAATTCATGCATATAAAATATATTTTCCCAACAACAAAATTGTGGCTAATGAAAATGGCGAGTGGCTAGTAATGTTGGAAAACTACTAGCCACAGTGGCTGGTGAGCAAAAAAGTTAATGTCAAGCCCTGCATATATATATATATGTGTGTATATATAATCTGATTGGCTGATAGCCATGCGATATTCTGTCAGTAACAGCACTCGACCAGCCTCTTTACCTTTCATCCTTGTATATTACTCCACCAACATACAGTGACAAGCAGAGGACAAATATTGCTGCTGTTGGGAAAACATAATGTACTTTTTAGGCTTTTTTACTTGAGTATGTCGTTGTTTAGATTGCAACTGTGCAGTTTATTTATAAGGATAGTGCTTGCTTTAAATATTTATAATTTCTAAGAGACAGCTTAGACTGTCTTTGAGCAAAGACAGTTGACGTTGTCTCGCCACAAGATGGCAACAGAGACCACATAATAGGCCCTAAGAGAAAACCAGTGTAATTTCAAACTACAGCTGATCAAGTCATTATTAAACAGGTAAATGACTTTCTAAATCGATCTCTCTTTATGTTGTAGTGTTGTATTTATACCTCATAATTGTAGTGTATTGAGTGTGAGATGGGACTCGCATATCAGGAATGTGTGTTGTTTTGGCAGAAAGAAAGAAGAAATGCCCGCATGTGTTAAGCGTTTTTTCCTTATCGCAAACACAACAGCAGTCTGGTAGTGATTGCGCTGCTTTTGGGGGGGTTAATTATTGTGATATCCTGATTGCAACAGAGAAATACTGTAGACTGTAACACTGTAGGGAGATATCTCTATATCATGTCAAGTTCAGCCTTATAATCTTAAAATGTCAGCAAAATCACCTGTTTTGTGATCACTTTAGACATTACGCTAGAGAATCATTCAAATACTAGCTCTAAATTTACGTTGGTGAATTAGTAGCGACTTCTGCTGTTCTGACATCAGCTGCAGATGTAAATGGCGGGTAAAAGTAGTTCCTAAAACAAACGGGTTTTAAAACTCTGTTTGATTTTTCTTTTTTTAATATACACGATTATGCCTTCGAACTGTTGTATAAATGCAATATCACACGAGTAGCAGTGAGATATGGCTGTATATCAAGACTGGTGGGAGGCTAAGGCCTTGCACGCCTCCCTCCAGTGCTGATATACAGCCATATTGCACTGCTACTCGTGTGATATAGCTCATATATGTGTCTTATTTACCATATTAGGTAGCCTACTCTGTTAGTTGTGCATTACACAATGACACAAATCATCAAACAGAAAGCTTCTTTATTGTGGTCTCTTTTCTAAAACAGATCTAAATTGGTAAACATTAAGCCAAAGGAAGGTTGTATAACTCTTATTTTTTGTCCACGATCTTACTTTCTCTCAGATTTCACTCTTGGAGCATCTGACATCATGTACCTCACTCAGGACATGCATCAGGGCTTTCCCTACCGTAATACACCTAAAACACAGATTGCCGTAAAACACGTCAATGGCAGGGAAGTGTTGTCTCTCATTAACTGCAGGAAAAGAGTTAAACAAAAACATTTGTCTATTTTACGCACATCATGATACCAGCCATACATGCAAAGCACAAATAATATCCTTCCATTCGGTCACATCCAGCGGCCGTCATCCTTGAACCAAAATGTTTGCGGCAACTTTTTTTTTTTGTAGTCTGAAGCACTTCAAATACACAAAACGCCCAATTCGCACCACAGGACGTCTAATCGCATCTTTGCATTGATTTCACATGTAAATCACTCGCGCTTCATCCGCGTCTGCTTACTGCACAGGCTGCAAAACAATTCCCTTTGCTCCCATGTAATGTAAAGATTGTAAGGGCGCAGGTGATATGTTATTTTTTAAGAGACACTTAAATACATCACGTGCGTTGCGTATGCAACCTCTATAAGTCACGTAAAACAATTAATTGCAAACTAAAATAAATATATTTTGATTATATGGTTTTGAATTGGATGTTTTGAGAGATTATTTACATTTTTTACGATTATTTAGCATTTAATAAGTTTGCAAAAATTAGCAACTTTTTGTTGATTTTTGCGTTGGATTCAGATTATGATGAAAATTCATCAGCGAATCAAGAACCCCCTCTTCCTGTGTGCCCTGGGGCTTCAGTCATACCTGCCAACATTTGTCTCTGAAAATCCAGGAGACGGGGTGGTGGAAGCGACCGGAAGGGGGGGTGCCTGGTCTGTCGGCGATCCGGGGGTGTTACGCCCCATTTACAGGGGGCGTCAGCTTCAACGTTTCCCATCCACTTTGAATGGGTGACGTCAAGCGTTGCCGAACTGCATTGTGGATCCGTCGGCCACGCTTCAGTGGCGTTGATCGCTGCAGAAGTTGGGACTTTCTCAACTTTTCAAGTGCCGACGGAAGCGTCAGCCAATCAAATCGCTGCTATGACGATTGTGTCAGCCCCAACTTCAGACACACCCTCTGTCAAGCGTTGACGCTGAAGCCCCGTGTGAATGGGGTGTTATAGATTGTACCAATCACCTGCGGACCGGGGAAAGGGGTTGAAATTCCGGGAGAAAATTACAAACCGGGAGGTGGGTCTGAAATACAGGAGACTCCCGGGAAAAACGAAGTGTTTGCAGATATGGCTTCAGCCCCACCTAGCCCTTATGTTAATCCGGCCCTGGCCATGGTAGTGAAGTAAATGCGCAAGTTCTGTATGGTGAATGGCCACCAGTACACAGTGACGTCATCTGGTTTATAGTGTTTCTGTGGATTAATAGGGTGTATGCTGAAGAAATTTTTATTTGTCAGTAACCTGGGCTAAGCGCTTCAGGTGAACTGTATGCCATTACAAAATTGGCGTGTTTAAGGTCTGTTTTCTTCAAAAATCATCGATCTCAACTGGCTGAGTGATGTCCGATATGAAGTGGGTCTCAGATTGTACAAGAAGCACTGCATTAAATGACATTATTCCCCTCCACGTCTTTAAGATAAGAACATTTATTTTACCCCAGTATATTCAATGGAGCTTCTGCGCTAGCCTGCAGATCCTCACGGGCGCGTGCGAGTGAACAGCCTTTCGTTTCGTTTTACGCTTGAGCAACTGAATGAATGCCAAAGTCTATTCAACTGATTGTATTTTAATTACATTACAACATCGATGCTGTAAAAGGAACCGTATAAAATGGGGAAAAAATAGTCACATTAACCGTTCACCGGAAGTTTGTAAGTATGGGAAGAAACACTTGCTCCGCATATACCCTGTTTATGAGAAAGTGCTGGTTCGATCCAATCACTGCGCACTATTATAAACGAGAAAAGAGAATCTGTACACTTTAATCGTTGTTTTTTATTATTGTTTACTTGCTTTAAGCTGTTAATTTTATATATCTGTTAATAGTTTGTTTTATAATTGTGTTTTGTTAAAAAAAAATCCTGATTGTTGTTACTTAATGTAATTTTAGATCTGTTTTATTTAAGTGCATTTTAACGTTTTATGTACTTCACCCCACACGTAATTAAGACGGCTTTTATCTTCATTTGGCGATTGTTTTGGCTTCTCAGTAGTATTTTAATTTGGCGCGTTTTGTTGATCTTCCGCACTCCCGCCTCGCCGTGATGACGTCTGCACTGACGCGGTTATTCAGCGTCGAGTCTTCAGAGCTGAGGTGAGTCTCACGCTTTTTCTCGTGTTTCCACAACAATAAAACACACTTTACAGTTTATTAAAGTGACAATCTGCGACTAGTTTCTGCATTGAGTTCACCTCTATCTGTGTGTCTGCTGACCAAAACATCACAGCAGGCAGAGAGGAGCTCTGAGAGGAACATATGAGCTCAGTGTTTGTGTTTTACTTTGTTAGTACGTTTGTATTTGTAATACCGCAAAGTGTGATCTCTGAAAGGAAATAATATGAATCTGCTGTGTCAGATATATGAAGTTTGATGCGGAAAACAATAAATTAATAGTTGGTGGTGCGCTTTATTTATTGTGATTTCTCAGTTCTGTAGATGTGCTAGTGCTAACAATCGAATTGCTTTATTTGTATGATACTGAAGATAGATATTGATATAAATGTACAAATATTTTTATTAATTACAATAATCATCAGTTCATCCTGCAGTGTAAAATATCTGCTGCTCCTTAATGCATGTTTAATATTCAGATCTACAAATTCCCACATTAAGTTAATTGTATGGTGTCAACTGACTTGATCAAATATTGTATTAACTACAAGATATAACATCATAATAGGATATGATTTAATCAGATTTCTCTGTTACTTCTCCTGAAGCTCTGCCGCCATCAGTGAAAGACAAAGACAGAGTTTATTGAAGGACAGTGAGAAGATGAGTGATCCAGAACCCTGCAGAATTAAACAGGAAGAGACTGAAGAACTAATAGGTTTGTGTTTATTTGTTACTCTTCAATAATGAGGCTGATGAACAGTGAGGTTGTTAATCCGACATTCGTCTTCGCTGCTGCATTGATCATAACTGGAGAAAACTGGACACTCACTGACCGCAGTGAAACTGACCAATCTCCAGGTCTCTCTGTGAATAAGCTTGAGTTTTCTCCTTCAGTGACTGATGAGCGTCGGCATGTTCAGATAATGTTCTTTCTCAGTGCCAGTTTCACTTGATATTGGAGAGCGTTTACTCTTTGTGAGAGCAGTGAACACATGTATTTGCATATATTTTTAAACAGGAAAATTTAGCATGAATGCTGTTTTGCTGTAGAACAGACATGCACACAAACACCATTAATATGTCATCCGACACCACATGAAAGTCAACAAATACACAAAATTGAGAGAAGCAGGCTACTTTATTTCAGTAGCTGTAGCAATAATTGACCACCAGATGATGAGCAAGGGAGTTAAAAAAAAAAAAAAAGTCCTAAAGTCATTCCTCAAAGACTAGTTTGTCTTTGCCAGAGGTTAATGGCCTATACCAAAAAAATACAAATTCAAACTATAAAGAAAACTCAAAAGGACAAGAGAAAAAAGCTACAACAACGGTAATAAAGCAAAAAAAAAAATGTGTTTGCAGTGTTGATTATTAAGAAGCTATTTATTAAAATAGTTAAATGATTCACATTCTCTTGCAGATTGTGGTTTCAGAGTCCACTGATGCGATGCTCTGAAAGAAAAACACCCCTAGTTACTTTATTTTCTGCTGGTTTAAACTGTATAAAGTCAGCCAGAATTGGAGGAGCTTAACCATGCGTGATCTTGTAAGCTAAACAACCATTTTTAAAGGGTCATGAAACACCAAAACACATGTGTTGAGCTGTTGACAGTCATATACGTGTCCCACGCTGCTATAAACACTATTAGGACACACATATTGCACTAAAAAGTAAAAATTGGTTGTTTTTGCGTTATTTTGAGCAAATTCGTTCCTCCGGTTTGAAACAAATTTTTGAAGCAGCGTCACGGCGATTAGACACTTGTGTGTAGTCCAGCGTGGAGAGTGGATGTCTGTAACTGCGAGTGCATCGTGATGTCTCTGAGTGTGCAGCATTAATTCATGAGAAAGACTTTGTTCAAACCAATCAGCGCGCTCTATTGTGTATGATGTGCAACTTCATTAATATGCTGGATAGCTTCAAGACTGTTTACCTGTTACAGTGTTCAGACAGCAGAGAGACGTCACGTTGTGTTGCCAAAACAAGTAAAAGAACTAGAATTTGGGTTGTCAGTGTTGCGTTTATTAATGTGCTGCAACGAAGGTTTTGTTTTCATTTTCCCGCTATGAGAGCGCAGCTGGACTCACGTATGGATTACAGTGCACGCAACAGAAATGCGTTTGTAAGGAACATTTTTTTACCCGAGAGCTTTTCGCATCTGGAAATGGTGAAATCCGGATTTGCCGCTCGTCTCCTTTTAATAAAGACACGGCTCCAGTTTGTGTTGATTGTCCTGTGTCTACAGATTTGGTAAGTGTGTGTGATCAGTTCTTTGTTCATTCAGATGGCAAAGTTAGTTGGTATCGTCAGCAGTGCTCTTTCAGTTTTTAAAGACATACCTTAGTCAAAATGATTTAGTTACTAAGTTTACAGTATGTTAATATCACTACAATATTATAGTACAATATTATAGACTGAAAGATCCGCTATAAATGCTGCTCTCCGAGTGTAAACATGTAAACACAGCAATCAAACTATTACTGTCATGTAGGATTTTCGCCGCATTTTGTGACAGGATAGTCTATACATGCGCGGCTTTCTGACGCTACTTATCGAGTGCATCTAAGTTACAGAGAAGTGCGGAGGATTTTTTTTCTCCCATTCGCCGTGCGGTATTAAATTCCATTAAAGCTCCACTCTCCAGCAGTTTCTCTTGTTTGTCATGGGGGACATGCAAGAATTGTTCCTGAATAAAAGTGAAAGTGCCAAACTGCAGTTAAAGTCGACAAATTTATAATTTGGCAAATAATTGGATTACTGATGTCCATGTAAAACACAGTCACTGTCTTTCTCCCCTGCCTCTGTGTGTTTGTTTTGCCTGTGAAAATCAGCGCGTGCCCAAATGGAAACTCCCATATTTATGCAAATCCTTCCCTTTTTCCCTCCCCTGACACTCCCACCTAAAACAGAGCTGGACACACCCACTTTCCTGAGTTTTTCCAAACTAGATGTGTGAAAACACCCTGCTGAGACAGGGGGGTTTTGTGGCTTTTTAAACTTGATGTTTTCCCAAATAAGCAGGCTGTAGGTTTTTATAATAGTACAATGAAAACTGAACTTCCTAAAATAAACTACGATAATTTTAAGTTGTTACGTAATTTTTATGTGTTTTAATATGTGCTGTAATAAACTAGCCTCTTTAAATGTAACTTGTTAATTTCCAGATCTGATGGTGAAGGTGGAGAGTGAAGAACTGAATGAAGATGAGGAGAAACCGTACCAGTGTTCACACTGCGACAAGAGATTCAGTGATTCAGGAAACTTGAATTCACACAAGAAGATCCACACTGGAGAGAAGAAACACAAATGTGATCAATGCAGCAAAACATTTTTAAGGCCTTCAGAGCTGAAGAACCATCTTAGAGTTCACACAAACGAGAGGCCTTATTCATGCTCTGAGTGTGGGAACAGTTTTAGACGTCTGTCAAATTTAAAAGCACATCAGAAGATCCACTCTGGTGTTAAAAAGCATGTGTGCTTTGAGTGTGGGAAGAGTTTTATCAGAGCTGGAGAATTGAAAAATCACCAGAGGATTCACACCGGAGAGAAACCGTACCAGTGTTCACACTGCAACAAGAGATTCAGCCAGTTACAAATAGTGAAAGTACATGAGAGGACTCACACCGGAGAGAAACCGTACACATGTGCTCAGTGTGGGAAGAGCTTCAAACAATCACCAAGCTTTTATCGGCACATGCTGATCCACACTGGAGAGAGAACACACAAATGTGATCAATGCAGCAAAACTTTTCTCTGGCCTTCAGACCTGACGAGACATCTGAGAGGGCACACAAACGAGAAGCCTTATTCATGCTCAGAATGTGGAAAGAGTTTTACAGAGCAGTCAAGTTTGAGAAAACATCAGAAGATGCACACTGGTGTCAGAGAGTTTGTGTGCTTGGAGTGTGAGAAGACTTTTATTAGAGCTGCGGGTTTAAGACAACACCAGAGGATTCACACTGGAGAGAGACCTTACGTGTGTTCATGCTGCAACAAAACATTCAGATATTCAGGACACCTGAAAGCACATGAGCGGGCCCACACTGGAGAGAAACCATACACGTGTACTCAGTGTGGGAAGAGCTTTAGCATTTCATCATCCCTTAATTCACACATGCTGATTCACACTGGAGAGAAAATTCACAAATGTGATCAATGTGGCAAGACATTTTTGAGGGCATCACAGGTGAAGAAACATCTTAGAGTTCATACAAAGGAGAAGGCCTTTCATTAAGAAATAGTTTTATACATCAACTAAATTGATCTTCCTGAAAACTCTCTTCTGCATTCACAAACACAGGATTTCACAGTTAAATGTGTGTGTGCTAATGAATTCCAGTGATTTGTAAATAGAGCACAAGTCTCATCCTTGCAGGGAAGACATCTAAAGGGTTGATGTAGACTAATAAGGTCAAAAAAGTCCATCAGTGTCTTGAAATATATCATTTCTGTGACTGCACTGTGTTTTATATATGCAAAAAAAAAGTTTTTACGCCTAAAATATATTCTTAAATGTGCCCACCAAAGTGTTTTATCCAGCTTCAGAATCTCAGGTGATCTTCTAGTATTGTACAGCTGGTGGCACTTGAGATGCTTTAGTGGCACAGCGTTTAACAACAGAAGATTTGTTTGCTATGATTTGGAATCCATTACTATAGAAGCTCGTTCCTGCCACTGAATAAAGAAATAAATAAATAACAAAGTTAAAAAAAATTATAAAGTCAGAATTGTGAGTTATTAAGTTGTAATTGAGAGTTATCAAGTCGGATTTGCGAGTTATCAAGTCGGTATTGCGAGTTATCAAGTCGGAATTGCGAGTTATCAAGTCGGAATTGC
>CAIGQZ010032594.1:2173693-2208390 GCA_903798205.1 Danio tinwini
TCAAGTCGGAATTGCGAGTTATCAAGTCGGAATTGCGAGTTGTCAAGTCGGAATTGCGAGTTATCAAGTCGTAATTGCGAGTTATCAAGTCGTAATTGCGAGTTAGCAAGTCGTAATTGCGAGTTATCAAGTCGGAATTGTGAGTTATTAAGTCTAAATTGCGAGTTATTAAGTCAGAATTGCTAGTTATTAAGTCAGAATTGCGAGTTAAGTCAGAATTCAGACTATAACTCGCAATTCTGACTTTATAACTCAGAATTTTGACTTTATAATTTATTATTTTTTTATTATTCAGTGGCAGGAACAGGCTTTTATACATTACAGTATCGTATTACTAGTATCTCACTTTGAACTTTACTGAAATGCATCAAGCAGTAATATTAACTTCTCCATTGTTGTTCAGTCCCTGGTCGTCTATTTATAAAGGTAAACCAGTAGCAAACCTGGAGACCTTGCAAATCTAAATGTGAGAACTTGTGAAAATGTTACTTGTATGTTGAAACGTACGGCTCTGATGTGAATAGCTTAATCTCTCAGTTTGCACTCACAGACAGACAGACATTATTCAAAACACCTGTTTATTGCAGTTTCACTGTACAACCACAAGTCGGCACTCACCTCTCAGATTAGGCAGTACAGATGTTTTGATTATGGTCTGTGTCTGCAAATCGAGAGATTCAGCCAGGGGTGAACAAATCTAGATACCTTTTGTTCATTGTTGACCTGTAATAATAAATAATAAATACAAATATTTACATAAAAGTGGCTTTATTAGTTACAAAAATCATAAACCGTAAGAGTCCTGTATGTTTATTACCATAAGAAAACATTTGGCAACTGGGAAAGGGAAAAAATAAAACCTAGATGATTTAGTGCAGTGTTTCTCAACCATGTTCCTGGAGGACCACCAGCTCTGAACATTTTCCATGTCTCCTTAACCCAGGGGTGCCCAAACTCAGTCCTGGAGGGCCGGTGTCCTGCAATGTTTAGTTTCAACCCCAATCAGACACACCTGTGCTAGCTTATCAAGCTCTTACTAGGCTTTCTAGAAATATCCTTGCAGGTGTGTTGAGGCAAGTTGGAGCTAAAACCTGCAGGACACCCGCCCTCCAGGACTGAGTTTCTACACCCCTGCCTTAACCAAACACAGCTGATTGAGATCATCAGCTTATTAGCAGAGACTGAAAGACCTGTAATGGCCATGACAGACAAAGGAGGCATCCAAAACATGCAGTGTTGGTGGTCCTCCAGGAACATGGTTGAGAAACACTGATTCAGTGCATTAAAGGGTCATGAAACCTTAAAACACATTTTTTGAGATGGTGACGGATATTTCATTTTATTTAAGTGCATTTTTAACAACGTTTTAAGTGTCTACCCTACTGAAAAAAGCAGCATATGCTGGTAAGGTATGTTTTGGTGCTGGTCTTGCTGGTTTCAGTGCTGGTCTTGCTGGCCTGAGTGCTGGTCCTGACCAGCATCAAAACATACCTTACCAGCATATGCTGGTTTTTTCCAGCAGGGTATAATAAACAGTACTTCACCCCACACATGATTAAGACGGATTTTTGTCTACGTTTGGCGATTGTTTTGTCAGCTTTTAATTCGACGCGTTTTGTTGATCTTCCGTTGCTCCCGCCTCGCCGTAATGACGTCAGCGCTGACGCGTTTATTCAGCGTCGAGTCTTCAGAGCTGAGGTGAGTCTCACGCTTTTTCTCGTGTTTACACAACAATAAAACACACTTTACAGTTTATTAAAGCGACAATCTGCGACTAGTTTCTGCATTGAGTTCACCTCTATCTGTGTGTCTGCTGACCAAAACAACACAGCAGGCGGAGAGGAGCTCTGAGAGGAACATATGAGCTCAGTGTTTGGGTTTTAAATTGTTTGTACATTGAGGTAAAGTTGGTTTTATATTCGCACATTCAATCTTTCTCATTAATAATATCTCAAAGTATTAATTGGAAATTCTCAATAGTAAAATCATATTAGCAGCCAACAACCATCAAAGTACAGCATTGTTCACAGTCAATTAAACAGTGCTAATGTTGTTTTGATGTCATACAGGTGATTTCAGTCCGAATATTCAAAGTACCAAGGTAAACAATGTATGGAGCTGTCACTGAACGAATGTGCAAATATAAAACCAACTTTACCTCAATCATTTGTACTTGTGAAGGGAAATAATGTGAATCTGCTGTGTCAGATATATGAAGTTTGATGCAGAAAACAAATGAATAGTTGGTGGTGCACTTTATTGTGATTTCTCAGGTCTGTAGATGTGCTAGTGCTAACAATCGAATTACTTAATTGGTATGAATACTGAATACTTACTAGATATTGATAGAAACGTACAGATATTTTTGTAATAATAAATTACAAAAGTGATCAGTTCATCCTGCAAACACTGAGTGTAAAATGAGCTGATGTGCTGCTGCTCCTGAATGCCTGTTCAGTGAGTGTTTATAGTTTGAGGCTCATCAATATTCAGATCTACAAATTCCCACATTAAGTTAATTGTATTTGTGTCAACTGACTTGAGCAAATTACACAATCAAATATTGTATTAACTACAAGATATAACATCATAATATGATTTAATCAGATTTCTATTGTTTATCCTCCTGAAGCTCTGCTGCCATCAGTGAAAGACAAAGACAGAGTTTATTGAAGGACAGTGAGAAGATGAGTGATCCAGAACCCTGCAGAATTAAACAGGAAGAGACTGAAGAACTAATAGGTTTGTGTTTATTCATTACTCTTCAATAATGAGCCTGATGAACAGTGAGGTTGTTAATCGACATTCGTCTTCGCTGCTGCATTGATCATAACTGGAGAAAACTAGACACTGGAAACTGACCAATCTCCAGGTCTCTCTGTGAATAAGCTTGAGTTTTCTCAGTCAGTGTCTGATGAGTGTCTGCATGTTCAGATATTGTTGTTTCTGTGCCTATTTCAACTTGATAGATGACCATCAGGTGATGAGCAAGGGAGTTTTTAAAAAATATGTTTCCCAACATCGTAAATGTTTAGATGTGAAAGCACCTCAAGACTGTATTTGCTGGTCACAGCATTAGTACACTGCTTCCATCTTTTGCTTTCGCGCTTGTACTTAGTAATTTTATTGAAAACCTCTGATACTGTTGGTTGGTTCCTGCGAGTTTCAGGTGTGCGTGATGTGGCAGTGAGCTGTGTTCTGCAGGATGTTAAACACTAGGGATGCAACAATACATTTAGCTTACTGTTCAATACATACCTTGTTTTTTTTAACACGGTTTTTGGTTCGGCTCTGATGGCTTGACACAAGTGTTTTTTTTTTTTTGTTATTCTATGCTTAGGCAATAGGAACAGTAGGAAAGAGAAAAAATATTTATTGCAATAGTCCTTTATTTAACTTCAAAGCCAAGAAAGGTACACTAGTTCCTAGTGTATTGTATAATAAAAAAAATTAACACTGAAATCTCACAGCTGCTGGTAGCCCATGTACAAACTGGGCAACACATAAATTCCTACATTTTAAAAATAAACATGCATGTGAAGGTAATAAACATAAATTGACCATTTCAAATAAACATATTTGTACTTCAGTAAATATAAATAATAAAACTTAATTAAGCTTAACACTGCTTTTGTAATTTTTATGTGTCTTTTGGAACCAGTTGGGTATGTTTGCTGGAAGGATTCAGCGAGGGATTGTTGTTTTATGAAGGACTTGATTACCTTCTCTGCTATTCTGCCTTCAGACAGTGATATTGCTGGGTGATGGCGCCGCAGATGTGCAGTCATGTTGGAAGTGTTTCCATTCAATTAGTTTATACGTGTAACCGAAATGTCCCCACACCGCGGATTTGAAAGACACCGGCTCTTCCTCGTATTGCTGCCTCACTTTACCGCCGCTCACCATGTTAAAGTGTGGAATGATGATGGAGCGCCCTATAACTTTAGAGTATAGTCATTGAATATTTACTCGCGGGGAGGAGTTTCCTTATGTCAGCTCGTAGACTTACAGGCACACACAAACAGTCAATACGAAGAGAAATAAAACACAAATTATTTAGACGTACAACTGGAAAAAAAATCAATTTACAAGCGCGTTTTAAACTGTGGATGTCATACCGAACGGTTCAATATTGTATTGGGAATTGTGGCATCCTTAGAAAACACTCAAATGGTCATGTAAATTTGTCATCTGCGCATCTTTTGCGTGGATAACTTTACCGCAAATCTTACACACCACTTCAGACATGTCTCGTAGCTGTCATCTTTTATTAAGTATTGGCAGATAGGTGAATTTGTACCCTTTTTAACCAACCAAGTTTGTGGACGCCATTGTAACGACACTGATCACTCTGCCTAATCATACCAGAGTCCCGTGGGAAAAAAGTGATTGACAGGTGGTAATTTGTGTGTAACGTATCTTTATGTATTTATGATTTGGTTATGGGTAGGCACACAGGGAATCATGTGCAGAATTCTGCAGATTTTAAGCCCATCATTGATTGTTTATTTACTTGCGTAAATGTGTGTAAATTTATATATATATTCAGTTTTTAAATTAATTACCGTAATATTATTGACTAATATGAAAATATTCATATGATGTATTTTCAACACAGTTTGTAAAGTCTTTTAGTGGATCTATTATATGAGAGACCTGCTTTGTTCACCAAATAAAGTGGATCTAATTGGACAAACGTGTCTTCGCTGAGGTCCAGCTACTGCGCCTAGACTGCAGCTCTGCACAAGATGTTTGGCCATAGGAGAAATGGTCGTGCCCAACTGAGCCTGGTTTCTCTCGAGGTTTTTTTAAATTCTTCACTTTCGCCAATTGGTGAAGTTTTTTCCTCGCCCCTGTCGCCACTGGCTTGCATGGTTCGGGATCTGTAGAGCTGCGCATCGATGGATTTGCTCTTCAGTGTTTGGACTCTCAGTAGTGATTATTAACCCACACTGAACTGAACTAAACTGAACTGAACTTAAACACTGAAAACTGAACTGACACTGTTTCAATTCACTATAAACTTCCATTTGAAGCTGCTTTGACGCAATCTACATTGTATAAGCGCTATACAAATAAAGATGAATTGAATAATTGGATTTGCATTGTAAACATTAAATAAAAGTTAAAAAGCTAATACTTTTTATTTCATATATTAAGGTTTTAGTTATGATGCTCCCAAAATCATTCCGCATAAATCCGCAGATTTGTAACACAATTCTGCGCAGAAATGGCAAAAAATGTCTGCAGATTCTGTTTGGCCCTAGTTGTGAGTAAAACAAAGACCATGCAGGTCAGGTAGTGGGAAAGGTAGGCTACAATTAATTAATTGATTGGGATTTTATTATATTAACAGCAACCATCCCTTCCTCTATTTCATAAAGAATTTCTAATAAACCTAACACAAACAATATTAAATTTCACATTACATATATGCTGTAATAAACTAGCCTCTTAAAATGTAACTTGATGATTTTCAGATGTCATGGTGAAGGAGGAGAGAAAAGAACTGAGTGAAGATGAGGAGAAGCATCATGTCAAGAGTGAAGAAGAAACTCAATCTGAGACTGAAGATAATATTCCAGTGAAATTAACAGCTGTAAAAGGATTTACCTGCACTCAGTGTGGAAAGAGTTTCAGGCACAAATGTAAACTCAAGCGTCACATGAGGATCCACACTGGAGAGAGACCTTACAAGTGTTCACACTGCAACAAGAGATTCAATCATCCAGGAAGCTTGAATTCACACATGAAGATCCACACTGGAGAGAGAACACACAAATGTGATCAATGCAGCAAAACATTTATAAGAGCTGCAGAGCTGAAGAACCATCTTAGAGTTCACACAAAGGAGAAGCCTTATTCATGTTCTGAGTGCGGAAACAGTTTTAGTAATTGCTCAAATTTAATAGCACATCAGAAGATCCACTCTGGTGTTAAAGAGCATGTGTGCCTTGAGTGTGGGAAGAGGTTTATTAGAGCTGGAGGATTGAAAAATCACCAGAGGATTCACACCGGAGAGAAACCCTACCAGTGTTCACACTGCGACAAGAAATTCAGTCAGTTACAAAAAGTGAAAGTACATGAGAGGACTCACACCGGAGAGAAACCGTACACATGTACTCGCTGTGGGAAGAGCTTTAGACAATCGCCAAATCTTTATCGACACCTGCTGATCCACACTGGAGAGAAACCTTACAAGTGTTCACACTGCGACAAGAGATTCAGGCATTCAAAAACCTTGACTTCACACATGCTGATCCACACTGGAGAGAAAACACACAAATGTGATCACTGCGGCAGAACATTTATGAGGCCTGCAGAGCTGAAGAAACATATTAGAGTTCATACAAAGGAGAGGCCTTATTCATGTTCTGTGTGCGGGAACAGTTTTAGTAATGGCTCAAATTTAATAGCACATCAGAAGATCCACACTGGTGTAAAAGAGCATGTGTGCTTTGAGTGTGGGAAGAGTTTTATTAGAGCTGGAGAATTGAAAAATCACCAGAGGATTCACACCGGAGAGAAACCGTACAAGTGTTCACACTGCGACAAGAGATTCAGTCAGATACGATTACTGAAGGGGCATGAGAGTTTTCACACTGGAGAGAAACCGTTCACATGTACTCACTGTGGGAAGAGCTTCAGACGATCACAAACCCTTAAACAACACATGCTGATCCACACTGCAGAGAAAAAACACAAATGTGATCAATGCGGCAAAGCTTTTCTCTGGACTTCAGACCTGAAGGAACATTATAGAATTCATACAAAGGAGAAGTTTTATTCATGTTCAGAGTGTGGGAAGCGTTTTACGCAAAGGTCAAGTTTAATACAACATCAGAAGATCCACACTGGCGTGAGAAAGTTTGTCTGCTTTGAGTGTGAGAAGACTTTTATTACATCTAGTGCCTTGAAACAGCACCAGAAGATTCACACTGGAGAGAAACCTTACGCGTGTTCACACTGCAACAAAACATTCATTCATTTAGCACATCTGAAAGCACATGAGCGGATCCACACTGGAGAGAAACCGTACACGTGTACTCAGTGTGGGAAGAGTTTCAGAGCTTCATCATCCCTTAATTCACACATGTGGATCCACACCGGAGAGAAACCGCACACGTGTACTCAGTGTGGGAGGAGCTTTACAGTTTCATCATCCCTTAATATACACATGCTGATCCACACTGGAGAGAAAACACACAAATGTGATCAATGTGACAAGACATTTTTGAGGGCTATAGGGCTGAAGAAACATCTTAGAGTTCATACAAAGCAGAAGCCTTTTCATTAAGAAATAGTTTTACACATCAACAAAATTGACCTTCCTGAAAACTCTCTACTGCATTCACAAACACAGGATTTCACAGTTAAATGTGTGTGTGTTATTTGAAAAATTTACAAAGAGGGCCACAAGTTCAATCACATTAAGCATAATCCCCAGCTACTATTAATAATAATAAGGGCAGAAAATCTAATATGATTGGTCCCCCTAATAGTAACTCTGAGGCCCTCAAAACAACGTGGGCCCTTAGAATCGTCCAAATTGCCCCCAGAGGCGCCCCTGGATTCAGCTATTCACCTCAGAGTTCTGAGTGTAAACATATAAATAACATTATCACAAGCTCTCAAGGTTTATTTGTCTTCATATGTATTGATCTCCACCACTGATTGGACAGAGGATAAAAAAAAATAAACTACAATACATGTGTTTACATCAGGGGCAGATTGGCCATAGGGACCTGACGGTCAATCTGACCTGGCACTATGATTCTGGCTCTATATCGCATTGGATGTGTTACCTATTTAAGTTGGAGATAGCCTGAGGAAAAATATCCCTAGATGATTTAGTGCAGTGTTTCTCAACCATGTTCCTGGAGGACCACTGTTTCTGCACATTTCCATGTCTTCTTAACCCAGGGGTGCCCAAACTCGAGGTTTATTTGTCTTCATATGTATTGATGTCCCTCACTGATTGGACAGAAGATTGGAAAAAAAACTACAGTACCTGTGTTTACATTAGGGACAGACTGGCCATAGGGACCTGACGGTCTATCTGGCCTGGCACCGTGATTCTGGCTCTATATCGCATTGGATGTGGTCTGCCACTGGCCTGCTGCGCATCTCCAACCCACCCCCGCCCCACCAGCTCTTCACTTTCTATATCGCAGTGGACTCTGGCCTGCATCCCTGTGCACCCCTCCACGCCCCTCCCTGCTCTTTACTTTCTAGATCGCATCAGATGTGGCCTGACTGACAGTTACTTTTGCCCGGTTGAAAATGCTTTCCCAGTCCACCCCTGGTTTACATGCTCCATCTTGATGGGCTATAATGAGATTTTGGCAATATTGCGATATGAACTTGACCTCATCTAAATGTAATACTTTGAGCTAGGGCTGGGCGATAATTCGATAACGATAATTATCATGATATATATTTTTTCGAGAAAACGATAATGACATTTCAATAAGTGTTCGGTTATATTTAGGCACTATGCGTAACGCTGCGCAGACATTTTGCAGCCTGCCCTTTCGGATGCCGCACTCAGTACAAGTTTTCAGCCATACAGTGTTAGTTACACTTGGAGGGGTAAAGGCTGATTTATACTTCTGCGTACTTCTACGGCGCAGCCTAAGCGTGGACACATAGCCCCTCACCGTGGTTGTCGGCGACGTTGACGCGCACCTTTCAAAAAAATGTTATGCGTAGCCTCTGTGATTGGTCGGCTTGGTATCACTGACAAGTGTGTGCAGATCTGAGAGCTGCGTGAGCTTGATGCAGTGTTTACAAGTGTGGAGTCCAGTGAAGGAGCTCCGGATGGAGACTGTTGTTTTGTGTTTACCTTATGATTAAAGTTGTTGCACGTCCGCCGGTTCCTGCCTACAAATGAGCGAATTTGAGCCACTTGTACATTAAGGAAGTGTTCAGAAAAAACAAAACACCAGCGAAAAAACTCGACACAGAGAAACATAAACACCTACTGCCAGCTAGCATTTCTGAAGTGTCTTGCAAAGAAACAGAAACAGCGCGCACAAGTATAAATGCACGACTACGCACAAGGCTTGCGCCGTGGGTCACGCCGATCACTTGACGCTGAAGTATAAACCAGGCTTAAGAAAAAAAATAAGTTAAAATAATAAGGTCACAGACAGACTGGCCACAGACAGACATTGTTGACAGAAACATCACTAGACTTTAGTAGTCTGGAGCTACTAAGTTTTTTGCAATCCAACACCAAACAGAGCAATGTGCACTGCAAACTGCAGACTACTCCTGTCATCAAAAGCAGGCAACACCACAAACCTGTTTCATCATTTAAAACAATAGCCCACTGATGAAGATGCTAATAAAATTACAGACCAACAAGCAAGCGTTGGTAATCCAGCGAGTTTCATGTCGTCATTTTCGAAAGCCATGCCTTACGAGAAAACCCCCCGAAAAGACATAGGCTATATGACAGACAACACAATCTCAAACACATCCCAGTGAACTTGATGCTTGCTGTAAACTACACACTGCAAAAAGATGCTTTTGTTACTTAGAATTTTTGTCTTGTTTCTAGTCTAATTATCTAAAAATATCAAGGAGCATTTTCTAGGCAAACAAAATATATTGTCTTGTTTTCAGAAATAATGTGCCAAAATATTTTTTTTTTCCTTAAAACAAGCAAAATAATCTGCCAATGGGGAAAGCTAATTAATCTTGTGTTTCTTTTTGACATAGGATTATTTTGCTCCGGGCCTGACTCTTTTTATTGGAAATAATCACATTATTTACGCAGACAGTAATCAACTCTCAGCTGCCATAAATGAACGCAATGTTCAATGTGATGTGGCACATACATAACGATACAAGAACAGAGAAGATTTAAATAAGTGAAAAATAAAGCAAACAGTCTGAAGTTATATATACCTAGATGGTTTATGTGCATCTTTGACCTTTTTTTTTACTTTACAAATAATAAATGCAAATATTTACATAACAGTATTTCCATTTAAGTGGCTTTATTGGTTACAACCATAAACAGTAATAGTCCTGTATGTTTATCACCATTAGAAAACATGTAGCAACTGATGTGTTAACTATTTAAGTTGGAGATAGCCTGAGGAAAAAAATCCCTAGATGATTTAGTGCAGTGTTTCTCAACCACGTTCCTGGAGGACCACCATTTCTGCACATTTCCATGTCTCTTTAAACCAGGGGTGCCCAAACTCAGTCATTCCAACCCCAATCAGACACACCTGGGCTAGCTTATCAAGCTCTTACTAGGCTTTCTAGAAACATCCTTGCAGGTGTGTTGAGGCAAGTTGGAGCTAAAACCTGCGGGACAACGGCCCTCCAGGACCAAGTTTCGACAGCCCTGCCAACTTAACCAAACACAACTGATTGAGATCCTCAGCTCATTTGCAGAGATTAAAGGACCTGTAATGGCCATGACAGACAAAGGAGACATTCAAAACAGGCAGTGCTGGTGGTCCTCCAGGAACATGGTTGAGAAACACTGATTCAGTGCATTAAATGCATCATTTTTAGGATGGTGACAGATATTTAGTTAAGTGCATTTTAACAACGTTTTAAGTGTCTAATAAACAGTACTTCACCCCACACATGATTAAGACGGCCCTTTGTCTACATTTAGCCATTGTTTTAGCTTCTCAACAGTACTTTAATTTGGCGCGTTTTGTTGATCTTTCGTTGCTCCCGCCTCGCCGCGATGACATCAGCACTGACGCGTTCATTCGGCGTCGAGTCTTCAGAGCTGAGGTGAGTCGTTGACGCTTTTTCTCGTGTTTACACAACAATAAAACACACTTTACAGTTTATTAAAGCGACAATCTGCGACTAGTTTCTGCATTGAGTTCACCTCTATCTGTGTGTCTGCTGACCAAAACAACACAGCAGGCTGAGTGGAGCTCTGAGAGGAACATATGAGCTCAGTGTTTGGGTTTTACTTTGTTAGTACATTTGTATTTGTAATACCGCAAAGTGTGATCTCTGAAAGGAAATAATATGAATCTGCTGTGTCAGATGTTGGAAGTTTGATGCAGAAAACCTCAAATAAATATTTTGTGGTGCACTTTATTTTTTTTAGGGTTTTGTGATTTCTCAGGTCTGTAGATGTGCTAGTGCTAACAATCAACTTACTTTATTGGTATGAATGCTGAATACTTAATAGATATTGATAGAAACGTACAGATATTTTTATGTTAATTAAATACAATAGTGATCAGTTCATCCTGTTTATAGTTTGAGGCTCATCAGTATTCAGATCTGCAAATTCCCACATTAAGTTAATTGTATTTGTGTCAACTGACTTGAGCAAATTACACAATCAAATACTGTATTAACTACAAGATATAACATCATAATATGATTTAATCAGATTTCTCTGTTTGTTCTCCTGAAGCTCTGCCGCCATCAGTGAAAGACAAAGACAGAGTTTATTGAAGGACACTGAGAAGATGAGTGATCCAGAACCCTGCAGAATTAAACAGGAAGAGACTGAAGAACTAATAGGTTTGTGTTTATTCGTTACTCTTCAATAATGAGGCTGATGAACAGTGAGGTTGTTAATCCGACATTTGTCTTTGCTGCTGCATTGATCATAACTGGAGAAAACTGGACACTCACTGATCAAGTACCAGTTTCAGCTTGATAGTTGACCATCAGCTGATGAGCAAGGGATTTAAAAAAAGATCTCAGTGATTATAACAGTTGGGTTTTTTTTAAGTCAGTAACGGCAACAAAAAAATAAATAAAATTGTTACAGATCTAGTGGAATGATCACTATTTGTATTAAGTTTTGGTACCAAGGCGCAAAGAGCAGCAGAAGTGCTACTGTTCAGGATTAGATAGCACAGTTTAATGCTAATGTTCATAATACAAGTTTAAATTGTTAAGAGCAGTGATGTGTCCATCCATAAAGCCTGTTGTGGATCTCATACACCAGTGGTGACCAAATGTAACCCCGCTGGTCCTACACCATCAAACCAGCGACTTTCCGCATGGGAGTCGGTTGCTCTAACAAGGAGGCTAAAGACCATGGCCTCTAGCGTCTGTCGCTAGAGGACCTTTTGACGTCAGAGGAGTGAGGTTTACCTGCACAGCACTTACTAGCTGGTCTCCGTTACACTCACCCCCTTAAACCGCACTCCCATCCAGGTCACAGCACCAATGTAACCCTGCCAGTCCTACACCACCCAACCCACTCTGATCTGGTATCGAACCGGCAACCTTCCGCATGGGAGTCGGTTGCTCTACCAAGGAGGCTAAAGACCATGGCCTCTAGAGTCTGTCGCTAGAGCACCTTTAGAGGTCAGAGGAGTGAGGTTTCCCTGCACAGCACTTCACTAACTGGCCTCCGTTACACAAACTTGGTCCTGGAGGGCCGGTGTCCTTCAGATTTTAGCTCCAACTTGCTTTAACACACCTGCGAGGATGTTTCTAGAAAGCCTAGTAAAGCTGCGGTCACACTAGAGTTTGAGCATGCGAAATTCTGTCATACGGCGCTGTGAAAAGGGGCGAGATTAAGCAAGATGATTAGACATTTAAAAAAGCGAGCGATTGGTCAGACCAGATCCCATCAGAAGGGTGGATTCAGTTGTCATTTTTTTGAACCAAATAAAATAAAAATAAAAAAGGTTTAATGTTTTTTTTTTTAAGTGAATGATCACAAACTAAATGGTTACTGATGATACATATATTCCAATATATCTAAAGAGATATGGTAAACAATAATATTAAAGCTGTATTGTATTAGAACAAACTAAAACATGTTGAATGTTTGTTGATTGCAGTGTTTCTTACAATTAGGCCTGTGCGATTAATCAAAATCTAATCACAATCAAGATTTAAAACATTGCGATTAGCTTATCGCAAGAGGCTACGGTATGAAATGTATATTATTTAACTTCCCCCACCAGAGCAAATGCATGACTGCCGTCTGTGTGTGACAGTTACACTTACTAGCCAATTGAGTGAGCACACTTTCGTTCAGCCCAATCAGAATTGCGCAACCAAGCTATGCAAATGAGTGGGATGATGCCGTCTGCTGCTTTAGAGGCATTAATAGACGAATCAATATCAAAGAAAACAGCACGTCTTTAATATGGGAATATCTTGGTTTCAAAGTCACAGACACTGAACAAAACTGGGTCATTTGTAAGAGCTGTCGCAGAATAAGGAAATACAAAAACCAGCACCAAAAAAAAGCACCACAGACAGCTATATGAGGAATGTTCCTGGGATCTGGTCTGATCTTAATTCAAACCCATTTCCAAGATTTGATTCAATCTGTTATCCAAAATCCCACTGGATTACTTTTGAAAAACGGGGCCCAGATGATTCACACTGGAGAGAAACCTTTCGTGTGATCAACACTGCAATAATAGATTCAGACAGTTACAACCACTGACAGTACATGAGAGAATTCACACTGGAGAGAAACCGTACACATGTACTGTGTGACAAGAGTTTCACGCAATTATCAAACCTTAATCATCACCTGCTGAGAAAAAACACAAACATGATCAATGCAGCTAAACATTTTTGAGGCCTTCAGATATGAAGGAACATCATAGAAAAGTTCATACAAAGGAGAAGCCTTGGTCATGTTTGTTAGTAATTTACCTTCCTGAAAACTCTCCTCTGTACTCACAAATATCAGATTTTACAGTCAGTGGTGGATTTAGGCATGGGCAATGTGGGCGATCGCCCAGGGCGACATCTTGCTAGAGGCGGCATAGACAACACTCCCCACCCCACCTCACCTCACCAACTCCCTCTTCACTTTTGTCTGTGACACCCCTAAATTAAAACTTTAAACAACACTCAAATGGAAAACAAAAACCTGTCACAACAACAATAATAAAGCAAAAAAACTGTTTACAATGGTGATTATTAAGAAGCTATTTACTAAAACAGTTAAATGATACTCATTCTCTAGCAGGTTGTGGTTTCAAATTCAACTGATGCGATGCTCTGAAAGAAAAACACCCCTAGTTACTCTGTTTTCTATATATTTATATTGAATAAAGTCAGCCAGAATTGGAGCTCAGTCATGCGTGATCTTTTATGGCCCGTTTCCACTGAGTGGTACGGTTCGGTTTGGCTTTAATGGCCGTTTCCACTGTCAAAAGGCGTACCGAACCAAACCGCACCGTACCACTTTTTCGACACCCTTTGAAAGGGTACCAAACATGAAAAAGGGTACCAAAAGGCGGAGCTACATGCACAGCTGAACGCTGATTGGTTACAGAGGTACGTCACAAGCTCGTGGAGCTAGCCAGAATGAAATCTAAGAGATGCCATGTTTTCAATACACAGCTGAGACAACTATATGCATATAATAACGAGCCAAGGATGACCCGAACTCAAACAAACCTTGTCATTGTCTTAATGTACAGCCACAAAGCCAAAAAGAACAAAATCTGCCGTGTCCTGTTGTTGCTTTACGAGGCCATCTAAAAGTGCGAGCGGTTTTCGCTTTCTTCAGGGAGCTCACGATAGTGTCTATATTTGATATAACAAACTTCTTGAGCTGATGATAATAACGTGTGTGTGTGATTATCGAAGTGTCTTTGACATCTGATCCGTTCAGAAAAGAAAAGGACAAACGCGAGAGTGAAGCACGGAAAAAAGGAGAAGCCCGACAAAACACAGGAGCAAATAGTTTCAGTAACCTGAATCATGAACAAACTGCCATGTTTATCATCGCCTTTTGGACTATTATGAACTCTTAATGATAGAATCACTCTTTAACAGAGGCTACATGTGCTGCTGAAGATTACAGACACAGATGAGAGGTTAGCTCTGACTGTGGGCTACTGTATATGTTGCTTGTTGTTTTTAAACTCAAATAAGGACTTAATGTCTGCTGTGTGCAGTTTTTCTGTAAGTGGTAACATATCGGAGACTGTAAGGGGCTGTATGTGTTTATATATGTTGCGTTTATTTATTTTATATAATTGCAGACGTTAAAGTAAGCTATTTCACACTGTCATTGATCTACAGTTATAATCAAATCATGTTCATAGAAAGGTTAGTAATAAACATTTATACACAAGTATTTTTATGTTTAAAGCATCTGTTTTGTGAGAAGTGATTCTCATATGATTTGTGAACAACCGGCTTTACTGTAGACATTTATTTGAGTAAGAATGACTTCGATTGAAACTCTCTGTTATACACCACGCCACCTTTTGTAGTGGATACGCAAGCCTGATAAAGGTGACCCGTACCATACCGTACTGTACCAGTCAGTGGAAACGAGCCATTAAGCTGCCCAACTGTTTTTAAACTTGATGTTTTTCCAAATAAACAGGCTTTGAGTTTTTCTTTAAAGTAGTACAATGAAAATTACACTTCATCTAAAATTTGCAGTCCTTGTTTATATAATACTTCCAGAGGTTTTAAAACTAGATGTTGTGTTAGACCAACCTATCAGACAATGATTGATATGAAGGAGGGTTGCAGAGTTTAAATATAGTTTTGCAGCCTTATTTGATAAAGAATTTCTAAAAAAACTTAGAAATTAACTATTTTTATGTTGTTACATTTTATGTGTTTTAACATATGCTGTAATAAACTAGCCTCTTAACAATTGACTTGTTAATTTTCAGATGTGATGGTGAAGGAGGAGAGTGAAGAACTGAGTGAAGATCATCATGTCAAAAGTGAAGAAGAAACTCACACAAAGGTTGAAGATAGTTTTGTAATGGAAACAACAGCTGTAAAATGTTTCACCTGCACTCAGTGTGGAAAGAGTTTCAGGCACAAATACCATCTCAAGCGTCACATGATCATTCACACTGGAGAGAAACCATACCAGTGTTCACACTGCGACAAGAGATTCGGTGATTCAGGAAACCTGAATTCACACATGCTGATGCACACTGGCGAGAAAATACACAAATGTGATCAATGCAGCAAAACATTTATGAGGTTTTCAGAGCTGAAGAACCATCTAACAGTTCATACAAACAAAAAGCCTTATTCATGTTCTGTGTGCGGGAACAGTTTTAGTAATTGGTCAAATTTAAAAGCACATCAGAAGATCCACACTGGTGTGAGAGAGTTTGTGTGCTTTGAGTGTGGAAAGAGTTTCATCAGAGCTGGAGGATTGAAAAATCACCAGAGGATTCACACTGGAGAGAAACCTTACAAGTGTTCACACTGCGACAAGAGCTTCAATCAGTTACAAATATTGAAAGTACATAGGAGAACTCACACCGGAGAGAAACCGTACACATGTACTCACTGTGGGAAGAGCTTTAGGCAATCGCCAAACTTTTATCGACACCTGCTGATCCACACTGGAGAGAAACCACACATATGTGATCAATGCGGTAAAACATTTCTCTGGCCTTCAGAACTGAAGGAACATCTTAGAGTTCATACAAACGAGAAGCCTTATTCATGTTCAGAGTGTGGAAAGAGTTTTACGCAGCAGCCAAATTTAAGACAACATCAGAAGATCCATGCTAGTGTGAGGGAGTTTGTGTGCTCGGAGTGTGGGAAGGCTTTTATTAAAGCTGCAAGTTTGAGACAACACCAGACGATTCACACTGGAGAGAGACCTTACGTGTGTTTACAGTGCAACAAAACATTCAGAGATTCGGGATACCTGAAAGCACATGAGAGGATTCACACCGGAGAGAAACCGTACATGTGTACTCAGTGTGGAAGGAGCTTTACAGTTTCATCATCCCTTAATTCACACATGCTGATCCACACTGGAGAGAAAACACACAAATGTGATCAATGCAGCAAAACATTTTTGAGGGCATCACAGCTGAAGAACCATCTTAGAGTTCATACAAAGGAGAAGACTTTTCATTAAGAAATAGTTTTACACATTAACTAAATTGGCCTTCTTTACTGCATTCACAAACAGGATTGATAATAATTTCCACCTGGATGCCATATTGCGCCAGACCGCACACCAGCTGATTGGAGACAGAGAGACCTCGAGAGAGTCAGGACCTTAGTGTAACGTCTCATCCGAAAGATTCCCCTTCACTAAACTGGGACTATAGGACCCACACAGACTGCAGGTTGAGCGCCCCCTTGCTGGCCTCACTAACACCACTTCCGGCAGCAACCTAGTTTTCCCATGTGGTCTCCCATCCAAGTACTGACCAGGCGCAGCCCTGCTTAGCTTTAGTGGGCGACCATGTGAGAGTTGCAGAGAGCTAGCTGTTGGCGATGCCATGGTTATATGTGTGTGTTAATGAATTCCATTCATTTGTAAGTAGGGCAAAGGTCACATCCTTACAGCGAAGAGATCTCAAGGGTTGATGTAGACTAATAAGGTCAGAAAATCCAGCAGTGTCATGGAATATATAATTTATGTGACTGCACTGTTTTTTAGATGCACCAAAAAAAATGTTACGCCTAAAATATATCGTCAATACATGTGTCCAAAGTGTTTTATCCAGCTTCTGAATCTCAGGTGCTCTTCTAGTATCGTACAGCTGGTGGCGCTTGAGAGGCTTTAATGGCACGACGTTTAGCAACAGATGATTTGTTTGTTATGATTTGGAATCCATGACAGTGACGTATTACTAATATCTCACTTAGACGAACACCATTATGAATATATTAAAACATGAGCTTGTTTGTTGTAAAATTCATAATAGTGACAAAAAAATACTAATTTGTGCATCTCCTGACTTGTTTCTTCGGCAGCCATGCTGTTGTTGTAGCTGGTGTATTCTGGGAATTTTTTGTACTCCTTGGTTTCGCATGTGGTCCTGAAAAATCTCAGTTTCAAGGGGTATCTAGCCCTTCCTTTTAGCCCTACGCCTTCAAGCTAAAGAGAATTAGAACACCCCTACCCCTTCACGTAAACGTGTAAAATGAGGGGTAAGGGGAAGGGCTAAGGGCTAGAATTGGGGCATCACACACCGGATGCGGCGTGACATGGCGCGCACGTGACAGTTGAAAGTATCACATACCAGATGCGCACATTCGTAGGCTATTTAAAATGAAACTAATCAGACGGCGCTCTGTGGCGCGGCAGAAATATGAACAGTGTCCTGAAGCAGGTTGCACACCAGAAGCGCCGCTCGGCGCCACGCATTTCAGAATTCTAAACATAGGTTTCTATCAGGGTACACACACTGGCTCCGCAAGTCGGCAGCTGTCTGCGGCACCCAGACATGACTCAGGACACTGTTCATATTTCTGCCGCGCCACAGAGCGCCGTCTGATTAGTTTCGTTTTAAATAGGATGCGAATGTGCGCATCTGGTGTGCAATACTTTCAACAGTCATTTGCGCTCCGTGTCGCGGCGCATACGGTGTGTGACGCCCTTTACTTCTTTTTTGTTGTTTAGTCACTTGTCGTAGTAAATCAGTAGCAAACCTTGAGAACTTGCAAATCTAAATGTGAGAACTTGTAAAAATGTTATTTGTATGTGTATGTTGAAATCTTAAGTTATACATATCTACAAATCTTATGACTTTTTTTTTACTGTACAAATAATAAATATAAATATTTATACAAAAGTATTTACATTTAAGTGGCTCTGTTGGTTACACAAACCATAAACAGTAAGAGTCCTGTATGTCTGACCATAAGAAAACATGTGGCAACGGATGTGCTATTTAAGTTGAGGATGGCCTGAGAAAATAAAAACCTAGATTATTCAGTGCAGTGTTTCTTAACCACGTCCCTGAAGGACCTCCAGCTCTGCACATTTTTCATGTCTCCTTAACCAAACACAGCTGATTCAGATTATTAGCTCATTAACAGAGACTGAAGGACCTGTAATGGCTGTGACAGACAAATGAGACATCCAGTTTTGGTGGTCCTCCAGGAAAATGGCTGAGAAACACTGATTTAGTGAAATAAAGGTCATGAAACCCTAAAACACATTTTTTGAGATGGTGACCAATATATATTTGTGGCACGCTGCAAAAGCACTATTAGGACACATTTTAACTATGATTATTGGTTGTTTTGAGTTGGAAATTTGGTTATTTTTTGTTGTTTAAAACTAATTCATTCTTCTGGTTTAAAAATAATTTTTTAAAGAAACGTCATGGCAATGAGGTAAATGGCCGCCAGTACACAGTGACCTCAACGGATTTTCAGTAATTCAGTGTATTAATTCATGAGAAAGCGCTGGTTCGATCCAACCAATGTGCACTATTATGAACGATAAGAGAAGGTATATACATTTTTAATGATACAGAATATACAGCATTTTTTCATTGTTTTATTTGCTTCAAGCTGTTCACTTTTATATCTGTTTATAGTTTTTGTAATTGCATTTTGTTAAAATAATCCTGATTGTTGTTACTTAATTATTTTATATTTATTTTAAGTGCATTTTTAACTACATTTTAAGTGTCTAATAAACAGTACTTCACCTAACACTTGATTAAGACGGCGTTTTGTCTACATTTAGCGATTGTTTTGGCTTCTCGGCAGTATTTTAATTTGGGGCATTTTGTTGATCTTTCGTTGCTCCCTTCTAGCCGTGATGACGTCAGCACTGACGCGTTCATTCAGCGTCGAGTCTTCAGAGCTGAGGTGAGTCGTTGACGCTTTTTCTCGTGTTTACACAACAATAAAACACACTTTACAGTTTATTAAAGCGACAATCTGCGACTAGTTTCTGCATTGAGTTCACCTCTATCTGTGTGTCTGCTGACCAAAACAATACAGCAGGCTGAGAGTAGTTTAGAGAAACAGATGAGTAAAGTGTTTGTTTTACTTTGTTAGTACATTTGTAATATCGCAAATTATGATCTGTTTATTGAAATAATGTGAATCTGCTGTGTCGGATATATGAAGTTTGATGCAGAAAACATTACATTAATAGTTTGGTGGTGCGTTTTTTTAGGTTTTTGTGATTTCTCAGTTCTGTAGATGTGCTAGTGCTAACACTCGAATTGCTTTCCCTGCTGAAAAATCCAGCTTAAACCATCCTAAGCTGGTTTTAGCTGGTCAACCAGCCTGGTTTTAGATGGGTTTTGGCCATTTCCAGGCTTGGTTTCCAGCCATTTCCAGCCTGGTCTTAGCTGGTCAGGCTGGGAGATGACCAGCTAAAATCAGCTTCACCTGCCTGGTTTAAGATGGCCATAGCTGGTTTTGGCTGGTCAAGCTGGTTTTAGCTGGTCAACTCCCAGCCTGACCAGCTAAGACCAGGCTGGAAATGATTGGAAACCAGCCTGGAAATGGTCAAAACCCCTCTAAAACCAGGTTGTTTGACCAGCCAAGCATCTTAGGCTGGCTTAAGCTGGATTTTTCAGCAGGGTTATTAGTATGAATACTTAAAAGTAGATATTGATATAAGCGTACAGATATTTTTGTAATAATAAATTACAATAGTGATCAGTTCATCCTGCAAACACTAAAATGAGCTGATCTACTGCTGCTCCTGAATGTTCAGTGAGTGTTCATCGTTTGAGGCTCATCAGTATTCAGATCTACAAATTCCCACATTAAGTTAATTATATTTGTGTCAACTGACTTGAGCAAATTACACAATCAAATACTGTATTAACTACAAGATATAACATCATAATATGATTTAATCAGATTCCTCTGTTTATTCTCCTGAAGCTCTGCCGCCATCAGTGAAAGGCAAAGACAGAGTTTATTGAAGGACAGTGAGAAGATGAGTGATCCAGAACCCTGCAGAATTAAACAGGAAGAGACTGAAGAACTAATAGGTTTGTGTTCATTCATTACTCTTCAATAATGAGGCTGATGAACAGTGAGGTTGTTAATCCGACATGCTGCATTGATCATGACTGAAGGAAACTGGACACATAGCACTAAAAATTATTTGCTTAATTACCTCTTGTGTGTATTGCTGCTGCTTGTTAATTCACTGAATGCCTCCACAATTCTAAGTCGCTTTGGACAAAAGCGTCTGAAACAAAAATATAGGCAATTATAGCTGACGTTCTCTATTTTCTTTTAAAGGGTCACAAAACACATGTTTTGAGCTGTTGACAGTCATATCTGTGTCCCACGCTGCAATAAACACTATTAGGACACATATATTGCACTAAAAAGTGAAAATTGGTTGTTTTTGCGTTATTTTGAGCAAATTCGCTCTTCCAGTTTGAAACAAATTTTTGAAGCTGCGTCACGGCCATGAGATACTTTCGTGTAAATCCAGGGTGGAGATTGGCTGTCTGTACCTGGCAGTGCATCATGACGTCTCTGAGTGTGCAGCATTAATTCATGAGAAAGACTTTGTTCAAACCAATCAGCGCGCTCTATTGTGTATGACGTGCAACTTCATTAATATGCACGATAGCTTCTGAGACTGTTTGACCTGTTACAGTGTTCAGATGACAGAGAGACGCCACGCTGTGTTGCCAAAACAAGTGAAAGAACACGAACACGCGGGTCGTCAGTGTTGCATTTATTAATGTGCTGCAACGAAGGTTTTGTTTTCATTTTCACGCTATGAGAGCTTCTGGATTACAGTGCACGCGACAAATGACAGAAATGCGTTTGTAAGGAACATTTTTACCCGAGAGCTTTTCGCATTTGCAAATGATGAAATCCAGATTTGCAGCTCGTCTCCTTTTTTAAAAAAGACACAGCTCCAGAGTGACTGCCCTGTCTCTACAGATTTGGTAAGTGTGCGATCAGTTCTTTCTTCATTCAGATGGCAAAGTTAGTTCGTATTGTCAGCAGTGCTCTTTCAGTGTTTAAAGACATGCTATAGTCAAAATGATTTAGTTATGAGTTTACAGTATATTAATATCACTGCAATAGTATAGTACAATATTATAGACTGAAAGATCCGCTGTAAATGCTGCTCTCCGAATGTAAACATGATCAAACTATTCCCACCGTGCAGGATTTTCGCCGCATTTTGCGACAGGGTGGTCTATACGTACACGGATTTCTGACGCTACCTACCGAGTCATCAAAGTTACTGAGAGATGAGGAGGATTTGTTTTCTCCCATTCGCCGTGCGGTAACATTAGCAGTTCCTTGCATACAATATGTCGTTTGTCACAGACAACATGCAGGAAATGTTCCTGAATAAAAAGTGAAAATGCCAAACTGCAGTTTAATAATTTGGCAAGTAATTTGTTTACTGATGTCCATGTAAACATAGTCACTGTCTTTCTCCCCTGCGTCTGTGTTTGTTTTGCCTCGCGCGTGCCCAAACAGAAACTCCCATATTTGCAAATCCTTCCCTCTTTTCCTCCCTGACACTCCCACCTAAACGGAGCTAGACACGCCCACTTTTCATGAATTTTTTAAAAACTAGAGGTGTGAAAACAGCCTGCTGAGACAGGGGGTTTCATGGCCCTTTAAATCTCATTTTTTCATATGAGAAAGCAACACAACATTGCCTATACGTTATTGGAAAGAAATGAGTTTCGTCTTATTTTAGTTTCAATTTAGTTTATTTCACAACAAGGGACCATGTACGTTAATCAACATTCATCAAGAACACAAATATACCCAAATTAGTCCAAAGACTAGTTTTCATTGGTAGTCCTTTTGCCAGATGTAAAAGGCATAGTGTTGCATGACATATTGATACTAAAAAAGTATTGCGATACCCGAGCTCTCAAATCAATACATTTCTGCTTTTTTTTGTACCTGTACTTTTGAGTGACAGCTGTAGTTGCGCGTGCTCATCAATAGAGGGCAGTGTTGTAGCACACGCTTTTTCTACAGCAAACTAATGGCCTGTTTCCACTGTGTGGTACAGTATGATATGCTTTTATGGCTGTTTCCACTGTCAAAAGGTACCAAAAAACAAACAGTACCACTTTTTGGGTATCCTTTGCTAAGGGTACATAGTACAGCAAAAGGGTCCCAAAAGGTGGAGCTAGATTCGTAGCTAAACGCTATTGGTTTACAGAGAAATGTCACTCGTGCATACACAATCCAGGAGAATAAAAATAAAGAAACCGCCATTTTTAAACACACAGCCGAGACGTTACGTTGTAATACTATATGCATATAAAAACGAGCCATGGTAATAACGAGCTCAAACAAACCTTGTCATAGTCATGATGAACAGTCACAAAGCCAAGAGGATCAAAATCTGCCGTGTCCTGTTTTTGTTTTACGAGGCTGTCTAAAAGTGCGAGCGGTTTCACTTTCTCCAGAGAGCTCGCGTGCACTCACCATGCATCTATATTCAAAACAACAAACTTCTTGAGCTCATGATAATAATGTGCACGTGATTATTGAAGTGCGTCTGACATCCAATACTTTAAGAAATGGACAAACGCGAGAGAAAACAAAGGAGCAAATGATTCTTTCAGCAACCTAAAACATGAACAAACTGATCATTGATCTGCAGTTATAATCAAATCCTGTTCATAGAAAAGTTAGTACTGAACATTTATACACAAGTATTTATGTGTGTAAAGCATCTGTTTTGTGAGAAGTGCTTCTCCTACGATATGCGAGCGACCCGTTCAGCTTTACTTCAGACATTTCCTCAAGCGAGAATGACGTCAACTGAAACTTTCTGTCGTACACCACACACACCAAAAGGTGAACGAGTGTGTTGAGCTGTTGAGGGTTGTCCTCTCACACACTCTCCGTAGGTGTGTCTCCTTGAGCTGGTTCACAAAGTGAAATTTTGAACTGTTTTGCGCGTGTTGGTGACAGTCAGGGCAAGCCCACAAACATCACAAAGCCTGTGTGTACCGTGACAGCCCGTGTGCAAAACACTTCCAAATGTGCCCTGCTTGAAGCTTGGAGAAAGAATGTAAAATAAAGTTAGTCTCCGTGTGTACAAACGGAGTATGAGTCACACCCCCCAAACCCCAAAGTCGAGTGTGGTAAACGCAGGACTGACGCCGCAGGATCCCGCTGCAGAGCAGAAATCAATGACTGTCTGCTCTGCTGCGCGATTGAGTGAACTTCGACACGACACAATTGAACTAAATCACGGGAATGACTCGCACATATGAATAGGTCAAACTGCGTTTATGTGCTTATGCACTTGCTTTTCCACATTACATTGATATTAAATGGACGCATGTGCTGCTTTGTGTTAACCAGCTGAAAACGAAACTACGTTCTCCAAAGTTCAGTCGAGCCAACGGTAAGAGCAGCATAGAAAATTACAAATTTTAATTGTGTAAAATATGTTAAGTTGGGAAGAAGATAAGAAATTGCCCCGTGTCAATAAGCTTGGCCCCCCTAAATTTCAATAATATCACGCATATTTTTGTCAAAACGCCATGGAGAAGCGAGATCAGGCATCGGTAGCAGACTGCGGAGATATGACTGAGACCAGTGTTGCCAGATGTAGCTGACTGATTCCAGTCCAAAAACTGGAATCAATCTAAAACCCGCCGAAATGCACATGCATGCAATCGAAGTCAAAATCGGCCAATCTGGCAACACTGACTGCAGCCTCTCTCACACGCTCTCAGTGTCACGCGCACTAGCTCTCTCTGTCAGTGACGGTGCTGCGCGCATCAGTTCTCTGCATTTGTCAAAAGTTAACCCCCAAATTGACACGGGTAATAGAAAGATTCAGATCAAAATGTCCACTGTTGATTATGTTAGACTGCTGTTTTCAATAGCGATTTTAACACTTTTAATATAGGAAGTCTTCTGCTATGCAGAGGCTATAATTAATCAGAAATTGAGTGTACATAGTTTTACGCTAGGAAATGCAGTCTTGAATTTACAAACAGTCAACAAGTACCGGAGAACAGATGTAACACAATGATTAAATTTAGTGTTCAGTCACGCTCATGTAAAAGTATAATATTCAACTCGTTTAGTTGTGCTTTCATTCGTTTTTGTTTTCAGTTGTGACATCAAGCACGAGGCATCAAACACATGATTATTTACAACACGCTTTTAAACATACTAGTTCCTTTCTAATAACTACTTTTTTATCTTTCCCATGTTGACAGTCAGTGCAGAATATTTTAGTTATTTTTGCAAGTTGTATTCAGACAAAGTCCCCCTAATTTAAAGTGTAATTTAAAGACTTGTTAACTAGGAAAGTTCGAATTATTAGTCAAGTTATTGTATAACTGGTTTGTTGTGTAGACAATCAAAAAATATACTGTAAATATTTCTTAAGGAGGCTAATAATACTGACCTTAATTTTTTTATTATTATTAAAAACTGCTTTTATTCAAGAAATAAACTAAAGAAATAAGACTTATGACGGCAGAATATTTTATTTGTTTGTTTTTAGGGAATACTGTCAAAATCTCATTGGTTTGTTAATGATCATTTGGAAAACATTATTTTAAGTTAACGGGAGGGAAAAAAGTTGACTTCAACTGCGTCTGTTAAAGTTTACAGGTGTAAATATGTGCCTTGATGTACGTGAATGTTAGAAATGTCTCATCCTGCTACGATACAAAGTTACTTGTCAAATACATTAACATGGAAGATTATCTTGAGTTTAAGTTATTTAATTAGCTTGTTTATGAAGACTGCAGAGTGATGCATGAAAACATTACTTTAAAAGTATTTTGTGATGTGCGTTAAAGTGTGCCCCTAAAAGTACAAGTGGCCCCTGCCCGGCCCCCCCAGTTACTCTGCTCTAGAACCGCCACTGCTGTGGTGACTTCTGAATAATAAAGGCACTCACAAGGAACTATCACACATGCACAAATATGCTGAATATATTCAGGGTATCCACAGGATCTTAAAATGTCTTAAATCTCAAAGACAAAATTTTAGGCCTTAAAAAGTCTGTGTTGTAGGTCGTAAATCTTTTTTTTTAAAGAGGTCTTAATTTTCCTTTGTTTGTGTATAGCTACTCAATCTATCCATCACTAACATTCCACCTCAAAACTTTTTTTATTTACTTGCAATAAATATTTTGTTTTATTAATATTTATTAACAAATTGTGGTATCAGATTCCACTGATGTGATGCTCTAAAACAAAACCACCCCTTGTTGCTCTGTTTTCAGCAGATTTATATTGAATAAAGTCCGCCAGAATTGGAGGAGCTCAACCATTCATGGTCTTTAAGCTGCGCAACTATTTTTAAACTTTGATGTTTTCCCAAATAAGCAGGCTCTGGTTTTGTACAATGTACAGTGTACAAGTCCAATGATTAGTAAACTTCATCTAAAATTTATTGTGCTTGTTTATATAATAATTCTAGAGGTTTTAAAAACTGAAGCTGTTGTGTTAGACCAACCTATCAGACAATAATTGATATGGAGGGTCAGTTAAAATATAGTTTTGCAGCCTTATTTAATAAAAAAATATTTTTTTTTACATTGTTATGTCCGTTTTTATGTGTTTTAATATATGCTGTAATAAACAAGCCTCTTAAAAAGTAACTGGTTAATTTCCAGATGTCATGGTGAAGGAGGAGATTGAAGAACTGAGTGAAGATGAGGAGAAGCATCACGTCAAGAGTGAAGAAGAAACCCAATCTGAGACTGAAGACAGTTTTGTAATGGAAACAACATCCATAAATGGTTTCATCTGCACTCGGTGTGGAAAGAGTTTCAGGCACCAATGTAGACTCAAGCTTCATATGAGGATCCACACCGGAGAGAAACCCTTCACATGCATTCAGTGTGGGAAGAGTTTCAAACAATCACCAAACCTTTATCGACACATGCTGATCCACACTGGAGAGAGAACGCACAAATGTGATCAATGCGGTAAACCTTTTTTATGGCCTTCTGAACTGAAGAAACATCTTGAAGTTCATTCAGTTGAGAAGCCTTATTCATGCTGTGAGTGTGGGAAGAGTTTTAGACAGCAGTCAAATCTAAAGAAACATCAGAAGATGCACGCTGGTGTGAAAGAGTTTGTGTGCTTTGAGTGTGGGAAGAGTTTTATTAGAGCCGGAGGCTTAAGGCGACACCGGATGACCCACACTGGAGAGAAACCTTTCGTGTGTTCACACTGCAATAAAACATTTGCTATTTCAGAACATCTGAAAGCACATGAGAGGATTCACACTGGAGAGAGACCATACACATGTGCTCAGTGTGGGAAGAGTTTCAATACAGCTGGGGGCTTGAAACAGCACCAGAAGATTCACACTGGAGAGAGACCTTATGTGTGTTCATACTGCAACAGCACATTTATTCATTTAGCACATCTGAAAGCACATGAGCGGATCCACACTGGAGAGAAACCGTACATGTGTACTCAGTGTGGGAAGAGTTTCAGAGTTTCATCATCCCTTAATGAACACATGCTGATCCACACTGGAGTGAAAGCACACAAATGTGATCAATGCGGCAAAACATTTTTGAGGTCTTCACCGCTGAAGAAACATCTTAGAGTTCATACAAAAGAGATGCCTCAGGCATGTTCTTTAAGAAATAGTTTTACTCATCAACTAAATTGACCTTCCTGAAAACTCTTCTGTATTCTCAAACACTGAATTTTACAGTTAAATGTGTCCATGGTTTTCGAAAACTTACTCCAGCATGGCTGGTGATCAAAAAAGTTAATGTCAAGCCCTTATTTATATTTATATATGAGCAATTTCATGCAAATGTCAACCTTGCCATAAAAAAATTAAGTTTTCACCAAAATACGGAAACCGTTTCTAAGTTTTTTGTGTAAGCAAGTATTTTAAAGTACTTTAGAAATGCTCAAAAAGGTTTCTGTCAATGTTTTTTTAAATCTTATATTTGATTTACCAAAGTCACACTAGTGGAAATTTCACATTCGTCACATCCATAACACAGCTTTTTCCTCATAAATGCAAAAATATCAAATTGAATAAAATCAATAATGTTTGTTCTATAGAGAGCCAACATTTATCCTGTTGATGAGCATTATTTGGGTTTGTGCAGGTTAGTTCACAGAATTTCTATTAAGTATGTTGTATACTGCAAACTCGATAACTGTTTTGGTCACATCCATAACGCAGGTTTATTTGCACATTTAAAATATAATGTTATTGATATTTTTCTGATCCTATAACTCTGTGATTAAATGTTTTGGAAAATATAAACAGTTGCTTCAATATCATGTTAACAACTTTTTATGTGAATTTGTTATGAGTTTTTACTGCAAACGTCGCATCTATAACGCTGGAATTGCGCGCGTGTGTGTGAGACATATCAGGACACAAATCTGTATGACATAGGTATGACACAGGTATTACAGAAAGGAGGTGAAATAGGAGGACATTAGTGACGTCCTCATTTCTCAAAAAGCTTAAAAATCCCACAGGATAAGTTTTTTTCAGAGAGTAAAGCTGTACACTGTCTCCAGTGATGGTTGGGTTTAGGGGTATCCCTGCTGAAAAAAACTGCATATGCTGGTAAGGTATGTTTTGATGCTGGTCTTGCTGGTTTTAATGCTGGTCTTAATGCTTTAGCACTCAGGCCAGCAAGACCAGCATTGAAACCAGCAAGACCAGCATCAAAACATACCTTACCAGCATATGCAGTTTTTTCAGCAGGGATGGTGGGGTGAGGGCAATACAATATACGGTTTGAACCGTATAAAATGAATGGAAACCTATGTAATGTACCCACTTTTTACAAAAACAAACGTGTGTGCGTGTGTGAGAGAGATAACTTCTGTCTGTCAGCCAAGAAGTATATTTAAAATGTAAGTGCATGTATACTGTTTTAAGTGCAGTATTAACAGTATTTCACCTCACACGTGGTCAAATTGAATGTTTTTGTCAACATTAGTCTATTGTTGTTTTTTTACGATTCTCTTTTGCGGCCGCCTCGCCGCGATGACGTCAGCGCTGGCGCGTTCATTCAGCGTCGAGCCCTCAGCGCTGAGGTGAGTCGTTGACTCTTTTTCTCGTGTTTACACAACAATAAAACACACTTTACAGTTTATTAAAGCGACAATCTGCGACTAGTTTCTGCATTGAGTTCACCTCTATCTGTGTGTCTGCTGACCAAAACAATACAGCAGGCAGAAAGGAGCTCTGAGAGGACAACATGAGTGAAGTGTTTGGGTTTTCTGTGTTGTTACAGTCGGCACTTCAACTAGTTTCTCCACGAGTCAGTAATACCGCAAAATATGATCTGGGATAAGGAATAATGGAAATATTGAGGCAGAGTTTTTGGTGTTTTCCTATTTTCTAGTCATAGACGTGCTACTGTTAACAGTCGGTTATCTTATTAGTGCGAACGCTTGATGTGTAAACTAGATATTGATAGGATTGTAAAAACATTTTGCTAGTAATTACAATAGCAATTCATTCATTCAATTCCTCAAACACTCAATATAAAATGAGCTGATCTGCTGCTGAACCAGAATGGCTGTTTAATGAGTGTTTATAGTCATATTTTCTCCTCTTTCATATTAATAATGTCCTCATATCTTCAAATTGCCACATTAAGTTCATTTTATTGGTGTCAACTGACTAAAGCAAATGGCATAATCACATATTGTATCACAAGATATAACATCATGATGTGTTTATTTCATAAATCATAGTAAATCAATCAGATTTCTCTGTTTCTTCTCCTGAAGCTCTGCCGCCATCAGTGAAAGACAAAGACAGAGTTTATTGAAGGACAGTGAGAAGATGAGTGATCCAGAACCCTGCAGAATTAAACAGGAAGAGACTGAAGAACTAATAGGTTTGTGTTTATTCATTACTCTTCAATAATGAGCCTGAAGATCAGTGAGTGTTAATATTCACCAGTTTTAGTTTTTGTTTTTTTTTCATATTAACTTATATTTTTTCTCAACAATTTCTGTGTTCAGAATATGAGACCTGCCTTAATTAACTTTACATCTTGAACATTATAATTGTTTTGATGTTCATCAAGTAATATTAAACGGTACAATTATAATGACACGTTCTATTGACAGTGAATGAGTTGAGAGGCATATTTTATATAGACCCCATAAATCTGCACCTACAAGGTTAATGTAATGCTGTACACCAGTGGTCCTCAAGCACTGGGCCGCAGACCGGTACCAATCCGTGGATCAGTTGGTACCAAGCCGCATAATAAACCATTTATTATTTTCTTTTTATTTATTATCTGAGCCTGAACGATCTTTTGTTTTGAAAAATCTTTTATTTTGAAGAGGGACCATATTCTCACAGTTACATCTCGGTCACATGTGCGCCCAAATTTAATCCACAAGCAGCAAAATGAGTAAGAAACAGACGTCTTTGGAAAGTTTCTTTGCTTATTCATGATTATGGTTAAAAACTAGCCCACTGTGGCATATGCTGTACAAAGAAAAACTAGCCTCTTAAAATGTGACTTATTCATTTTCAGATGTGACAGTGAAGGAGGAGAGTGAAGAACTGAGTGAAGATGAGGAGAAACATCATGTTAAAAGTGAGAATGAAACACAAACAAAGACTGAAGATAGTTTTTTAATGGAAAGTAGAGCTGTGAAATGTTTCACCTGCACTCAGTGTGGAAAGAGTTTCAGCCATGAATGCTATCTCAAGCGTCACATGATGATTCACACTGGAGAGAAACCTTACCAGTGTTCACATTGTGGCAAGAGATTCAATAATCTAGGAAACCTGAGAACACATGAGATGGTCCACACTGGAGAGAAACCTTTCAAGTGTTCGTATTGCAACAAGAGCTTCAATTGTTCAGGAAACCTGAATAAACATGAGAGGATCCACACTGGAGAGAAAACACACAAATGTGATCAATGCAGCAAAACATTTTTGATTTCTTCAGATTTTAATAAACATCTTAGAGGTCATACAAAGGATAAGTCCTATTCATGCTCTGAGTGTGGAAAGAGTTTTACAATAATGTCCAGTTTAAAAAAACATCAGAAGATCCACAGTAGTGTGAGAGCATTTGTGTGCTTTGGGTGTGAGAAGACTTTTAGTAGAGCTGAAGGCTTGAAGCTGCACCAGAGGATTCACACTGGAGAGAGACCATACAAGTGTTCACACTGTGACAAGAGATTCAGACGGTTACAAACAATGGAAACACACAAGAGGACTCACACTGGAGAGAAACCATTCACATGTACTCAGTGTGGGAAGAGCTTCACTCAATTATCACACCATATTGGACACATGAGGATCCACACTGGAGAGAAACCACACAAATGTAGTCAGTGCGGTAAAACATTTTCGAGACCTTCTGATTTGAAGAGGCATCTTAGACTTCATACAAAGGAGAAGCCTTATTCATGTTCTGAGTGTGGAAAGAGTTTTACTCAGCAATTCCATTTTAAAACACATCAGAAGGTTCACGCTGGTGTGAAAGAGTTTGCATGCTTTGCATGTAAGAAGAATTTTTTTACATCTGGAGACTTGAAAAAGCACCAGAAGATTCACACTGGAGAGAAATCTCATGTGTGTTCACACTGCAACAAGAGATTTACTCATTCAGGACCTCTGAAATCACATGTGAGGATTCACACTGGAGAGAAACCGTACAAATGCACTCAGTGTTGGAAGAGTTTTGCTCGATCATCAACCCTTAATGAACACATGAAGATCCACACTGGAGTGAAAAAGCACAAATGTGATCAATGCAGCAGGACATTTTTTAGGCCTTACGAGCTTAAGAAACATCTTGATCTTCATACAGAGGGAAAGCTTTAGGGCGTACTCACACTATGCTATCCGAATTGTGCTTATGCCCATTTCCTGGATCGTTTGAGAAGTGTGAGTGCTCTGAATCGGACTCAGGCACGGTTCAGTTAGCCGGCCCTAGCCCAGTTGGAAGAGGTGTGCCTGGGCCCGGTACACTTGTAGTGTGAGTGCAAAGTGCGCCTGAGCCCGAAACTGAAGACGAGACATGACTTTTAAGTGACTGCTTCATATGTGTTTATTAATAATTTTTACTGTTCAATGAACACAAACTGTCGTAGATTATTAAAGACGAAAACCCCTCACTGCATGATAGCTGCACCTTCAGCAAACCTCCTAATTCCTGCAGCACGAGGACTTTATGATTGTTTTTGATTTAAGAGCGTCAAAAGTTGCTCGAATTATCAGGCGCGAATGCAATGTGAGTGGGAGATGAGAGGGGGGAAAGCGTGCTTTGGCCCTGGTTCAAGGCAACTTTACATAGTGCGAGTACGCCCTTAGTCATGCATTATGGTCCTGTTAGATCTGAGTGCTGCATTCGATACTATATATCACAGTATAGTGTTGAGTAGTCTTCAATTGTTGGCCGTTATATCTGGAATTCTGTTAAACTATTTTACATCTTATCTTTCCGAATGCTCTCAGTTTACTGGGTGCCATTGGGAACAGTTCTGGACCCACTTTTATTTAGTATTTATATGCTCCCTTATGGGGTGGCATGGTGGCTCAGTGGTCAGCACTGTAACCTCACTGCAAGAAGGTCACTGGTTCAAGTTCCGGCTGGGCCAGTTGGCATTTCTGTCTGGAGTTTGAATGTTCTCCCCGTGTTGGTGTGGGTTTCCTCCGGGTGCTCCTGTTTGTTTCCCCCACAGTCAAAACACATGCGCTATAGGGGAATTGGATTAACTAAATTGGGCGTAGTGTATGAGTGTGTGTGTGAATGTGAAAGTGAATGGGTATTTCCCAGTACTAGGTTGTGGCTGGAAGAGCGTCCACTGTGTAAAACGTATGCTGGAATAGTTGGTGGTTTATTCAGCTGTGGCGACCCCTGTTAAATAAGGGACTAAGAATAAATGCTCCCTTAGAGGCATGTTATTCAAAAAGGAGTGCCCTAACTCGGTCCTGGAGGGCCGGTGTCCTGCAAATTTAGTTCCAACCTCAATCAGACACGCCTGGGCTAGCTAATCAAGCTCTTACTGGGCTTTCTAGAAACATCCTTGCAGGTTTGTTGAGTCAAGTTGGAGCTAAAATCTGCGAGACACCTGCCCTCCAGGACCGAGTTTGAACACCCCTGCCCTAGAGCATAGGTCTTCAATTCCTGTACGGCTGCAGCTCCGCACAGTTTTACTCCAACACTAATCAAACACAGCTGATCTAAATAATTGAGGTGTTCAAATAGTCTTGAACACCTTAAGTAGTTTGAAGCAAAACTGTGCAGAGCTGCGGCCCTCCAGGAATTGAGTTTGAGACTTATGCCCTAGAGTAGGGGTGTCCACACTCGGTCCTGGAGTGCCGGTGTCCTGAAGAGTTGAGCTCCAACCCAAATCAAACACACCTGAACCAGCCAATCAAGCTCTTACTAGATATACTAGAAACGTCCGTGCAGGTGTGTTAAAGCAAATTGGAGCTAAACTCGGCAGGACACTGGCCCTCTAGGAGAGAGTTTGGACACCCCTACCCTAGAGGCTTGTTCATGCCTTCATCACATTTCGTCTTGATATTTGTAAATCTCTTTTTTGGGGTTTACTAACAAGTTCTGTTAGGAGGTTACAGTACATTCAAAACTTAGCTGCATGTGTTTTGTCTCGCACATCTTTACGTCATGTCGCCATCACATTACCAGTAGTGCAGTGGAAAGACTACTGAAAAAATTGTACTCAATTAAGTAAAAGTACCATTACTTGCCCAAAAAATGCAAGTGGAAAGTAAAAGTATCTGTTGTAAATATTACTCAGTATAAAACATACTTAAGAAGTAGTGAGTATTACACTCTGAATAGCTGATGTGTTGTATGCCATTTGCTTGTGTGAAAACGTAACATTCTGTAGTGCATTTAACTATTGTTTAAGGCCATTTGGAGATGTCAGTCATTATATAGTAGATGTTTTCTTCCTCATCCTCTCTTGGTTACCATGTGTGATGATTTTGAGTCTTCTTGGACACCTTTAATGCTTCATGCACTGTACATGTTAGCCTCATTTATAACGCGCCCATGTCTTGAGGTTGTTCTTTGATGCGATTTTTCTATGCGCAATTTGATTGGATGGGAATCACAGGACTGATTGTTCTACTCAGGCAATGATATATTACAAATATTCACACTTAGCTGATGATTGATTATAAAGCGTGTTTGGCATGCTGTCCCGGGAGAGAGCCCTGAGCTCATAAGATCCTTGATCCTGGGGCTCCCTCCCATTTGCAGGACGAGAGGGGATCTCAAGAACACCCCCCTTTATTTAGAGCTGATGACAGATTATAAACTGCTTTATAGAGATATTCTGCTGGTTAAGAGCTCGACTATAGTGCTAATTTAAATTGATTCACATATGACTCATGTTTTTGGACTGTGGGAGGAAACCGGAGAACCAGGGGGAAACCGACGGAGCAACTCCATTGGCTCCCTGATCACTCATGTATTGATTTTAACACTGATTTTAATCTACAAAGCTGTACATTGATTCACACAAGATTACATTTGTGATTTGCTGCACTGAAGAGTAAAAACCATGGCAGAGCTTTTTCTTATGGTGTGTCTAAATTATAGAAAGCATTAGCCACAATTATCAGCAATGCAGTTTTTTTTGGATTGCTTTAAGAAGCTTCTTAAGACACATCTTAATCTGTAATCTTTAGTTTTTTTTGTTTTTTTAATTACTGTGCGTGACTTTTGGCTCGCTACTGGGATTTTATGTAAGCTTGTAATTCGGTTTTGGGTTCCACTTGTATTTGTTGTCGTATTTTCTGTAGCTCATCATTAATAAAATTAACTATTATTTTATTATAGTTAAAATAAACAGTGTTTTCCGTGTTTAAGTTTATAAATTACAATATTTATTCATAAGGCATGTGTGCACACAGTTAGCATAATTCTCACCTATAAACTAAAGCTACATAATATCCAGCAATGCAGTAACAGTATACATGTTGTAAACGTGAGGTTTTCATTCATACACTCAGTTTCCATGTAAACAAATTGAAAATGCCGCATTTACTGAGCTTGTAAA
>CAIGQZ010032594.1:2231271-2263079 GCA_903798205.1 Danio tinwini
ATATATATATATATATATATATACACACACACACACACACTCACACAGTTGAAGTCAGAATTATTAGCCCCCCTTTTAATTTATTTATTTATTTTTCAATATTTCCCAAATGATGTTTAACAGAGCAAGGGAATTTTCACAGTATGTCTGATAATATTTTTTAATTCTGAAAAAGTCTTATTTGTTTTATTTCGGCTAGAATAAAAGCAGTTTTTTAATTTTTAGGTCAAAATTATTAACCCCTTTAAGCTATATATTTTTTCGATAGTCTACAGAACAAACCATCATTATACAGTAACTTAAATTAGATTAGATTAGATTCAACTTTATTTTCATCACACATGTACAAGTACAAGGAAACGAAATGCAGTTTAGGTCTAACCAGGAGTGCAATAGCAGCAAGTGCAGGATACAGGTATTAGTTATAAAGTGCAGTTATAGAAAAACTATGGTGATATTTACAAATGGATGTACTATCAACATTATATACAGGTTGTGTTAGCTATGAACAGATTTACAATAGATGGATAAATGTACAGGTTGCTATTAATAATCAGAAGTGTGCAGATAGATAAACATAATTACAAATGTATATGTCCAGTGGGTGTGTACATAATTTACAAATGTACATGTGCAGTAGGTGTGTACAGTTCAAATAAATGAATCAGTGCAATGAATGTGCAATTTTTAAATGTGCAAATGTTAAGTAGTGCAGTGATTATGATGAGTCTGAGTTATGAGGAGAGGAGAGTGGGGTGTGTATTAGGAGGGCAAAAAGTCAGTGGGGAGCAGAATTCAAAAGGGAGACAGCTCTGGGGAAGAAGCTGTTCTTTAGTCTGCTGGTTTTTGTCCGGGGGAGCCTGAAGCGCCTGCCAGAAGGCAGGAGAGAAAACAGTCTGTGAGCAGGGTGAGAGGAATCTTTAAGAATACTGCGTGCTCGGCGCAGACAGTGTTTCCTCTGGATGTCCTCTATGGCTGGCAGTGTGGTCCCTGTGATGCGTTGGGCAGTTTTCACCACCCGCTGCAGTGCCTTACGCTCCGCAACAGAGCAGCTTCCATACCAGACTGTGACACAGTTCGTCAGGATGCTTTCTATTGTGCAGCGGTAGAAGTTCACCAAGACGGCTGATGACAGCTGGTTCTTCTTAAGTTGCCTTAAGAAAAATAGGCGCTGGTGAGCCTTCTTGACCAGGCTGGAGGTGTTGGTGGTCCAGGAAAGGTCCTTGGAGATGTGGGTCCCCAGGAACTTGAAGGATGATACAGGCTCGACGGCCATCTCATTGATGTAGATGGGATCATGTGAGCCTGTTCGTCCCTTCCTGAAGTCCACAATGAGCTCCTTGGTCTTGTCGGTGTTAAGGAGCAGATTATTGTTGGTGCACCACGTGGCCAGATGCTGTATCTCCTCCCTGTAGGCAGTCTCATCATTGTTGCTGATTAGACCAATCACTGTGGTGTCATCTGCAAATCTGATGATGGCGTTGGATCTGTTCACAGGCCTACAGTCGATGGTGAAAAGGGAGTAGAGGAAGGGGCTCAGCACACAGCCCTGTGGTACACCAGTGTTGAGTGTGACGGTGGTGGAGCAAATGTGGTCTGATCTAACATTCTGAGGTCTGTTAGTCAGAAAGTCCATAACCTAGTTACAGAGGGACGTGTCTATATCCAGGTCTCTAAGTTTGATCATTAACTTAGAGGGTATGACAGTGTTGAATGCTGAGCTGAAGTCAACAAACAGCATTCGTGCGTAACTTGCCTAATTACCCTAACCTGCCTAGTTAACCTAATTAACCTGGTTAAGACTTTGAATGTCACTTTAAGCTGTATAGAAGTGTCTTGAAGAATATCTAGTAAAATATTATTTACTGTCATCATGGCAAAGATAAAATAAATCAGTTATTAGAAATGATTTATTAAAACTATTATGTTTAGAAAAAATAAATAGGGGAGCTAATAATTCAGGGGGGCTAATAATTCTGACTTCAACTGTATATATATATATATATATATATATATATATATATCTATGTGGTCTTCTGCTGCTGTAGCCCATCTACCTCAAGGTTAGACAGGTTTTGTCAGAGATGCTCTTCTGCAGACCTCGGTTGTAATGAGTGCTTATTTGAGTTACTGTTGTCTTTCTATCAGCTGAAACCAGTCTGGCCATTCGCCTCTGACCCTGGTTGATTGGAAAATTTGCGGTAAGCGGGCAGTTTACAGGTGTACCTAATGAAGTGGCCGGTGTGTATATCTCTTTCCACCCGTGTGTTCTTTCAGTTGCTGTGCTTTACTAATAGCTTTAAGCTCAGACATTTTCTTGTCTTTTTCTCTTATCACCAGAAAAACAGTGAAGTCATACATTTCTTCTTTCTTTTGTGTTCATCTTAAAATTACAAGCAAAGGAGAAACAGTATTTAAGCCAAACACACGAATGCTCTTATTCAGGATTGTTTGCCTGTACGGTTAGAAACTATTCAAGAGTGGTGCATGCTGTAAAAAACATATTAAAAAGTGACTTATTTATTTTCAGATGTTATGGTGAAGGAGGAGAGTGAAGAACTGAGTGAAGATGAGGAGAAACATCATGTCAAGAGTGAAACTGAAGCTCACATTAAGACTGAAGATAGTTTTTTAATGGAAAGAACAGCTGTGAAATGTTTCACCTGCACTCAATGCGGAAAGAGCTTCAATTGTTCAGGAAACCTGAATAAACATGAGAGGATCCACACTGGAGAGAAAACACGCAAATGTGATCAATGCAGCAAAACATTTTTGATTTCTTCAGATCTGAAGAACCATCTTGGAGTTCATACAAATGAAAGGCCTTATTCATGTGTTGAGTGTGGAAAGAGTTTTACAACACAATCACATTTTAGAGCACATCAGAAGATCCACACTGGTGTTAAAGGGTTTGTCTGCTTTGAGTGTAAGAAGAGTTTTTTTAGAGCTGAACAACTAAAGCTGCACCAGAGGATTCACACTGGAGAGAAACCGTACAAGTGTTCCCACTGTGACAAGAGATTCAGATGGTCACAAACAATGAAAACACACGAGAGGATTCACACTGGAGAGAAACCGTTCACATGTACTCAGTGTGGAAAGAATTTCAGGCAATCATCCTCCTTTTATAAACACATGAAGATCCACACTGGAGAGAAAACACACAAATGTGATCAGTGCAGCAAAATATTTTTGAGGCCTTCAAATCTGAAGAAACATCTTGGACTTCATACAAACGAGAAGCTTTATTCATGTTCTGAGTGTGGAAAGAGTTTCACAACACAATCACGTTTTAAAGACCATCAGAAGATCCACACTGGTGTGAGAGGGTTTGAGTGCTCTGCATGCAAGAAGAATTTTTTTACATCTGGAGACTTGAAAAAGCACCAGAAGATCCACACTGGAGAGAAATCTCATGTGTGTTCACACTGCAACAAGAGATTTACTAATTCAGGACAGCTGAAAGTACATGTGAGGACTCACACTGGAGAGAAACCGTACACATGTACTCAGTGTGGGAAGAGTTTCACACAATTATCACACCTTATAGATCACACAAGGACACACACTGGAGAGAAACCGTTCGTTTGTTCTCAGTGTGGGAGGAATTTCGCACAATTATCAAACCTTATGGATCACATGAAGATCCACACTGGGGAGAAAACAAACAAATGTGATCAGTGCGGTAAAACATTTTTGAGGCCTTCAGATCTGAAGAAACATCTTAGAGTTCATACAAAGGAGAAGCCTTACTCATGCTCTTGAGTGTGGAAAGAGTTTTACTCAGCAATTCCATTTTAAAGCACATCAGAAGATCCACACTGGAGAGAAACCGGACACGTACTCAGTATTAGAAGAGTTTTGCATAATCGTCAACCCTTAATGAACAGATGAAAATAGGGGGTGGAAAGGAGGATTCTTCAAGGTGAAGATAACTAAAGTAAGAAACTCTGGTTATTTCTAGTGAGTTAGGAATCATCTGACTGGTGAATTATGCGTTAACTAATGCGGGACCAGCTGTGTTAATCATAAGCACGTGCTCCTCAGTTAGTTTATAAATAAACTTCACTAATTAAAATATTACGTAGCAGGGGTTCCGGTGGCGTTATCTCTCTAAATAGCAGCTTAAACAGGGGCTCCTCTGAAAAAATAGATTAGAAACCCCATTAAATCATCAAAAATATTATTTTCTTGACTTGTGTTGCTTGTGGGGCACGTACCGGAAGAGGAGACGGAAACAAAACATGCACTGCTGGAGAAACTTTACATGAAGAAAAGTAGACAACAGCTCTCACGCACATGGACCAGATAGCAAAGCTAATGCTAACAAAGCAAACTACCAAAGTGATGCGGCAAGTTTGACAAAAGTTCTGGAGGAGATAAGGGACTTTTGTAAAGACACAAAACAACAACCAAGTGAGATCATCACTGAACTCACTAGTGATGAGCTGCGGTCACTCTGGACTTTTCTCCCCATAGACTTCCATTCATATGTACGCGAGACCCGAAATGCAAGGTCGTGCATCAGGTTTTCGCAGTTTACTGTGTTGCAAAGTTCAAGCCTGGTGTAAACTCTGACCTGTGAAATCGCATCACTTGACTGTGTGAGACCAATCGAGGATCAAAACATGACCTCTCTGGACAGAAATGTAAATTATAGACCAATCGCTTGCTTTTTTAATGTCTAAAAATCTTGTTTAATCCCACCCCTCTTCTCTGCGCCGTACTACAGAATTTTGCAAACTCAAACTCTAGTGTGACCCTAGCTTTAATCAAAAGATAGCGGAGGCGGAAACGCCAATTGGAAAAGCAGAAGACCGCGTCCAAAACATAGAACAGGTGATAAGCAAAATAATAAAAGTAATGAATGAACAAGACAATAAACTGCTCGACCAAGAAGGGAGGTCGCGACGGGGAATTTTTAGGATCTACAATATCCCCGAGGGAGCATCGATGGCACACTTTATCGATAAGTTTCTACCTGACGTGCTGGAGATTCCGCCCACCACAGATCTCGGTATTGAGAGAGCTCATCGGGCTCTAGCCCTGAAACCAACAGGCAATAGAGAAGAAAGGCTGCAGTCAATAATAATCAAATTCCACAGCTACAAAATTAAAGAGGAGATTCTTCGCAAAGCCTGGGTGGAAAAAAAGGTGCTCAGGAATGAAAGGACAATATACATTGATCAAGATTACTCTCCGACGATTCTGCAGAAACGCAAGAAATATACTGATGCGAAACAAGTATTAAAACAGAAGAAGATACGCTTCCAGACCTCTTTCCCAGCTAACTTTGCGTGTTTTACGAGGATGGGACACTACGGTGTCAGACGGCAGAGGAGGCGACTTCAGATATGAAGGAAAGAGTTAATGTTATTAATGACATTACCCGTTAATATCATCACGTCGAAAGAAAGCCTCGCTGAACAGCTATCCCGTACTGTCTGGGAGATGATGAGAGAATTGAAATCACAGGAGATGGAAGAAGAATGAGAGGGGAACATTAGGGAGAGGTTGCAAGTTTTTAGAAGACAACCCTTGTCCCCTTCAGATGAACATTAAATGTAAAAAAAAAAATGAGATGGTGATAGTCGGTTGAAGGAAAATAGTGGAGTAAAACAGCACTAAAAAGTGAAAGTGAAAGTACACATTTTTAAAACTACTTTGTAAACTACAATTACTGAGAAAAACTACTCAATTACTTTACACCACTGCACATTACTCCAGTGCTTCAGCAACTCCATTGGCTCCCTGTTCACTCACATATTGATTTTAACCTGCAAAGCAGTACACTGATTCGCTCCAAACCATGAGAGGTAGAGCTTTTTCTTATAGCGTGTCTAAATTATGGAAAGCATTAGCCACAATTATCAGCAATGCAGTTTCTTTGGATTACTTTAAGAAGCTTCTTAAGACACATCTTAAATTGTAATCTTTTGCTTTTTTATTGTTTTATTGACTATTGGGTGTGACTTTTTGCTCATTACTAGGACTTTATGTAAGCTTGTAAATCTGTCTTGGGTTGCGTTTGTATTTGTTGTTGTAAGAATATTCATTGGTTTAACTCCAGTATGTTTCATAAATGCAAAAAGAAAACTCTACTAATTAACAACAGAGGATTTAATTATGATGTGTAATCCATGACAGTAGCATATTACCAGGATCTCATTTTGAAAAAAAATATTAGTGAATATAAACATGTAGTGCAGTTTGGTCTGTGTATTGGTCTGTGTATTAGTCCCGCCTCTTCTCTGCTGATTAAAAATGCTGCATCTACAGAGCTCGCAAACTGTTTCCTTTTATTGTTGATTTAATTTTTTTATTTGCTTCGAACTGTTATTTCTTATATTTTTGTTTTGTTTACTTTTGTAGTTCAGGAAAAGATACTTTTGTACAAAGTCAAACGCAAGCTATCTTTACTGAGGCTTATTTGTAGTGGAGGTTGCTGATGGTTTCACATTTACAAGATATATGGAATTGCCTTAGAATGCTCTGTTTTTTTCATGATTTGATTTAATATTATCATTGTTTTAGCCAAATACTTACTAGATAAATGAAGATATTTCATAATTCATCTGTTGTTTATTGTTTTTAGAAAATATTAAATTTTTTTCAGGATGCCATTTAAAATGAAAATGACAAAATTTAAAGGTTTATATATATATTAGGGTTGTCACGATACTGGAATTTAAAAAATGTCCATTTCCTGCTAACATTTGAATGCGTTCTTAAACAGCGCTGATTTGTCATTGTGTTCACGAGCTCAACAGAAGCGACTGTGATTGGCTTTGAAGGTCATCGGTTCACCAAACTCACCTCTGTTAACTGTGTGTAAACACATATACATGAACACTGGAGTGTTTCAAAGCTTATAATTAAAGTTTTTTTCTTACAGTGAAGAAGCACAGTGTATTAGGGACCGAGCACCGGAACGGTGCGTAGGCCCTATTGGAATTGCCCCGTTTATTCTTCTTCTTCTTCTTCCGGGGATTGAATCGCAATTTTGAGGGGCTAAACATGCCCAAAAACTCATGAAACTTTGCACACGTCTCAGAAGTGGCGAAAATTTACGTTTGTTATAGGTTTCGGTAGTGGACGTGGCAAAATGACTCGACAGCACCACCTATGCACTTGTGACGGACTAGCCCCCGAGCTACGAATCACGTACACGCACGAAAATTGGCACACACCTCAAACATGCCAAACCATACAAAAAAGTCTCTTGGAGCGAAGTCTAAAACCCAACAGGAAGTCGGATATTTTTAACTTCCTGCGGCGAAAAAGTGCAGTTTTTGCCATTTCCAGGCATTGTATTTGAACGAACTCCTCCTAGGGATTTCATCTGATCAACACCAAAATTGGGTTTTGTCATCTAAAGGCCTTGGCGATGTTAAATTGTGAAGATCTAGAGTTTTTGTCGATGGGCGTGTCCGTGGCGGCCTCGCAAACTTTGACGATTTGCCATGAAACAGGAAGTTGCTATAACTCAGGCATCCATTATCCGATCTGCCTCAAAATTCACACGTTTGATAACCGTCCTGCCCTGAACACGTTTACATGCCAATATCCAGTTATAGTTGTTGCGCCACCTGCTGGCAACAGAAAGTGGTGTGTTTTACAGCATAACAAACTACTCCCAAAAATTTTATCGTATTAGCACCAAGTTTGGGTGGTGTTATCTGAAAACTCTAGCGATGATATATTGTGAAGATCTAGAGTTTTCACCGATGGGCGTGTCTGTGGCGCACTGACAAACATCAACGCTTCGCCATGGAACAGGAAGTGCTTACAACTCGATCACACAATGTCCAATCAGCCCGAAACTCCACTTGTTTGATAAGAGTCCTCTCCTGAAGACATCTACATGCCAATATTGAGTCACAGTCATAGCGCCACCTGCTGACAGGAGGAAATTTGGCATAAATCAGTGATTTTTCTCAGGTTTTTTATATATCTGCTTAAATTAATATTGTTCGCTGTTCTCTGTCATCCTGAGGCCACCGGGCGGTGGTGAGCCCGGGGTGCGAGGTCCCTTTCATTTTATATTTTTATTCTATTGTATTTATTTCCCTCTTTTTTTACAAGGAGGAAAATAACTATATATATATATATAGCTGAAGTCAGAATTACTAGCCCCCCTGAATTATGAGCCAATTTCTGTTTAACGGAAAGATTTTTTAAAAACACATTACTAAATATAAAAGATTTAATAACTAATTTCTAATAACTGATTTCTTTTATCTTTGCTATGATGACAGCACAATATTTTACAAGATATTTTTCAAAATACAAGCATTCAGCTTAAAGTGACATTCAAAGGCTTAATAAGGGTAATTAGACAAGTCGTTGTATAACAGTAGTTTCTTCTGCAGACAATCAAAAATATATATTGCCTAAGGGGGCTAATAATATTGACCTTAAAATAGTTTTCAAAATATTTAAACCTGCTTTTATTTTAGCCAAAATAAAACAAATAAGACTTTCTCCGGAAGAAAAAATATAGGAAATACTGAGAAAAATTCCTGAATTTGTTAAACATTATTTGGGAAATATATATATTTTTTTTAATTCACAGGAGGGCGAATAATTTTGAGTTCAACAGTAATCGTTTTGAATAATCGTGATCACAATCATGACCATAATAATCCTGATTATGATTTTTCCCATAATCGAGCAGCCCTAATAAATATATATAGTGTAGCATGTTAGAAAATGTTTGAAAACAGTTCCTGTGTTTATTTTGGGGTGTATGTTTATTTGTATTGTGGGGTTGTAAGGGGCTAGATTTTGGGAAAAAGACGAGTTCGAACTGTTAAACGCTTCCTGGCCTCCTTCAGTCTGTTACAATATATATTTTATATCAGATTTTTGTAACAATTTAAATGTTTTTTTCTTATATATTACGTTGATCTAATACGACACTTTTGTATTGAGTCTTCCACAGTTTTTGCGTGATTTGTAAAGTTTTGTCATTTTTAAAAATAAAAACAAAAGTCCGCAGTTGCGCCCGCCTAGCCGTGATGACGTCAGCACTGACGCGTTCATTCGGCGTCGAGTCTTCAGAGCTGAGGTGAGTCGTTGACGCTTTTTCTCGTGTTTACACAACAATAAAACACACTTTACAGTTTATTAAAGCGACAATCTGCGACTAGTTTCTGCATTGAGTTCACCTCTATCTGTGTGTCTGCTGACCAAAACAATACAGCAGGCAGAGAGGAGCTCTGAGGAACATATGAGCTCAGGGTTTGTTTACTGTGAGTTTACCCTCATTTGTGATTATGTCGCTAAATATGATCTATGAAGGGAATAATGGGGATCTTCTCCAGCAGATATGTGAACTTTGATTCAGAAAACAAAAAAGTAATAGTTTGTGGTGCTCTCTGTTTTCCTTTTTTTGGGATCTTCCAGTTTCTGTTCATTATTGTGCTGCTGTTAGCAATCTAAACACTTTATTGGTTGATATGTAAACGAGATATTTATTTAAATGTTTTCTTATATTGTTTTTAGTCTGAGGCTCATCAATATTATCAGAATTAAGAAAATCCTCTTTATTTTATGTCAGTAGTTCTTGTTTTTCTCTCATTCATTATACTGATGTGTTCAGATCTTCAAATTGCCTCATTAAGTTAATGTTATAGGTGTCTGCTCACTGAGCAAATTACCTGATCATATATTGTGTCTCCTATAAGATATAACAGCATACTGTTTATTTCCTCAATCAGTGTGAGTAAATCAGATTTCTCTATTTCTTCTCCTGAAGCTCTGCCGCCATCAGTGAAAGACAAAGACAGAGTTTATTGAAGGACAGTGAGAAGATGAGTGATCCAGAACCCTGCAGAATTAAACAGGAAGAGACTGAAGAACTAATAGGTTTGTGTTTATTCGTTACTCTTCAATAATGAGGCTGAAGATCAGTGATGATGTTCATATTTAGGCACTTCATCAGTTTTAGTTCTTTTTTCATATTAGCTTTTATTTTATCTTAACATTTGTTGTGTTCAGACTATAGGTCCTGCCTAAATTAACTTTACATCTCAAACATCATGATTTTAATCAATTAACATTAAACAGCACAATTATAATGAGCAGTTTTATTGACAGTGAATGAGTTGAGAGACATATTTTATATAGGCCTCATAGATCTGCACCTATAAAAGTTAATGTAATGCTGAACACAACCATTTCATAATCATTACCATAGATTCAGCAGACCAGCTTACTACTACTGCTGGAGTTTTTACGTTATCATACTGTGTGTTTTTTTCTTTAAATTACTCAAGCTTAAATCAAGCAAATTTCTCGTTTTAGCAACTTCACCGACTAAAGCGAGAAGTGGCAGTAATGACCCAAAAAGTTTGTTGTCTACCACCGAAAAACAGGAAGAAGAAATAGACATTCTCGCCATCATATGCATTTACCTTCATTGGCTAGACACCGGCCTCACAGCTTTGTGAATGTTTGTGCCGTCACTTATAGATCCGCGATTAGTAAATGTAGCTTGTGTGGACGCTACTTGCCTAATAAAATAGCTTCGCTACTGAAAAGCTATTTGATTTATATAGTAGTGACGCTACCACCATGCTACTGAGAAATGTAGTTAAGCTAGTGCCAAAGCTGTCAGCGGCAAAGAGGATTTACGTAATTGGTGGATGTGTTGCGCTGCAAATTCAAACCGGAAAACCAATCAAAAGCTTCAAAATAGCACCGCTTTAATAAATGGCCTTAGCAGAAGGCATCGTACATATCAAGAACAGGCAAAGCAACAGATTAATGTTATTCAACATTTTTAGATGTACTTGTAATCATTTTCATAAGTAACTAATTTAATTACAAATTTTTTCTCAGTAACTGTAACGAATTACTGTTACATTTATTTTGTTATTGTGCCGTTACATGTAACTAGTTACTCCCCAACACTGCCTGTATGGTTAGAAACTATTCAAGAGTGGCGCATGCTGTAGAAAACTAGCACATTGAAATGTGACTTATTAATTTTCAGATGTGAAGGTGAAGAAGGAGAGTGAAGAACTGAGTGAAGATGAGGAGAAACATCATGTCAAAACTGAAATCGAAGCTCAGACAAAGTCTGAAGATAGTTTTGTGATGGAAAGAACAGCCGTAAAAGGTTTCACCTGCACTCAGTGTGGAAAGAGTTTCAGTCACGAATACAATCTCAAGCGTCACATGATGATTCACACTGGAGAGAGACCTTACAAGTGTTCGTATTGCAACAAGAGCTTCAATTGTTCAGGAAACCTGAATAATCATGAGAGGATCCACACTGGAGAGAAAACACACAAATGTGATCAATGTGGAAAGAGTTTCACAACACCGTCACATTTTAAAGACCATCAGAAGATCCACTCTGGTGTGAGAGAGTTTGAGTGCTCTGCATGTAAGAAGAATTTTTTTACATCTGGAGACTTGAAAAAGCACCAGAAGATCCACACTGGAGAGAAACCGTACGTGTGTTCACACTGCAACAAGAGATTTACTCATTCAGCACAGCTGAAAGTACATGAGAGGACTCACACTGGAGAGAAACCGTACACATGTACTCAATGTGGGAGGAATTTCGCACAATTATCAAACCTTATAAATCACATGAGGATCCACACTGGAGAGAGACCGTTCACATGTTCTCAGTGTGGGAAGAGTTTCACTCAATTATCGCACCATATAGATCACATGAGGATCCACACTGGAGAGAGACCACACAAATGTGATCAGTGCGGTAAAACATTTTTGAGGCCTTCAGATCTGAAGAAACATCTTAGAGTTCATACAAAAGAGAAGCCTTACAGTGTGCTCACATCGAAAGCGGCAAAAGCGTTAAAGTAGCTGGAAGTCATTCATTTTCAATAGTAGCCGGCAGTGAGGAGCATCGCGTCTTCGCCGGTGTGGGTGTCGAGGAGAGTTGAAATCAAGTCCACTTTATGGTAATGAGCTATGACATAGTTTGGCGGCAAGCAATCTGAAAGTAAAAGTCCACAGATTGAGAGGAGTCACACAGCCCTGTTAACTTTGGTTCTGACCACAGTTGTTCCGCCGACTGCATAAATCAAACCGTTGGGATTTCCAATTATTTACACTGTTTTCTTACAGGAACATACATTAATAAAAGATATTTGCGAGTTACTGATGTGCATTAATGTTTTTTTTTTTCTTTAATAAAGCTGGAATCTCATGCGACAGTACAAAACGGCTTTAGTATATTTTAGATATATGGACTCATATTGGATAAGTGGAGCAAAGCCACACCACATGCAACTTGATCTTCCATTGTTAAATGAATCTGATAAAAGTGTGCAACATTTTTATGCTAGAAAGCACGTTTTATGCAGGAATGTAACTCATTTGCTGATAATGCTGCACAGGGGTGCCGCTGGCCGCCGAATTTTTCTAAATTATGGAAAGCATTAGCCACAATTATCAGCAATGCAGTTTGAGTTTTGGCTCGTTACTGGGATTTTTTGTAAGCTTGTAATTCTGTCTTGGGCTACATTTGTATTTGTTGTTGTATGTCTTGTAGGATTATTCATTGGTTTAACTCCAGTATGTTTATTAAATGCAAAATTAACAACTGATGATTTAATTATGATGTGTAAACCATGACAGTAGCATATTACCAGTATCTAATTTTTGAAAAAAATATTAGTAAATATAAACATGTAGTGACTAACCAGTAATATTTACTGTTTGATCTGTGTATTGGTCTGTGTATTTGTCCCGCCTCTTCTCTGCTGATTGGACAGATGGGTAAAAGATGACAGTGACTTTACAAGCACCATCTCAAGTTATGAGATTTTATCAGCATAGAAATTAAATTTTACCTCATACTTGGGTCATAATAATATTAATAATAATAATATATATATATATATATATATAAACATTTATATCACATTTTTGCAACACATGTTTATTTTTTTATATATTACTTGGATTTAATATGATTATTATTATTAATATGATTTAATATGACACTATTGCGTTGAGTCCTTCACCGCTGATGCGTATTTTGTAAAGTTTTATGTCGTTTTTTAAAGTAAAAACAAAATCCTCCGTTGTTCCCGCCTCGCCGTGATGACGTCAGCACCGACGCGTTGTCCAGCGTCGAGTCTTCAGAGCTGAGGTGAGTCGCTGACGCTTTTTCTCGTGTTTACACAACAATAAAACACACTTTACAGTTTATTAAAGCGACAATCTGCGACTAGTTTCTGCATTGAGTTCACCTCTATCTGTGTGTCTGCTGACCAAAACAACACAGCAGGCAGAGAGGAGCTCTGAGAGAACAATATGAGTGAATATGTTTGTTTACCCTCATTTGTGATTATGTCGCTAAATATGATCTGTGAAGGGAATAATGGGGATCTTCTCCAGCAGATATGTGAACTTTGATGCAGAAAACATAAAAGTAATAGTTTGTGGTGATCTTTGTTTTCCTTTTTTGGGATCTTCCAGTTTCTGTACATTATTGTGCTGCTGTTAGCAATCTAAACACTTTATTGGTTGATATGTAAACGAGATATTTATTTAAATGTTTTCTTATATTGTTTTTAGTCTGAGGCTCATCAATATTATCAGAATTAACAAAATCCTCTTTATTTTATGTCAGTAGTTCTTGTTTTTCTCTCATTCATTATACTGATGCCTTCAGATCTACAAATTGCCTCATTAAGTTAATGTTATAGGTGTCTGCTCACTGAGCAAATTATAAAACCACATATTGTGTCTCCTATAAGATATAACTACATAACATACTATTTATTACATCAATCAGTGTAAATGAATCAGATCTCTCTGTTTATTCTCCTGAAGCTCTGCCGCCATCAGTGAAAGACAAAGACAGAGTTTAATGAAGGACAGTGAGAAGATGAGTGATCCAGAACCCTGCAGAATTAAACAGGAAGAGACTGAAGAACTAATAGGTTTGTGTTTATTCGTTACTCTTCATTTTGAGCCAAACACACAAATGCTCTTATTCATGATTGTTTACCTGTACGGTTAAAAACTATTTAAGAGTGATGAAAGAGTTGATGGAAATTTTGCTAGTTTTGAGCAGCTGGTACAGAAATATGACGTTCCCAAATCACATTTTTTAGGTACTTGCAACTTTAGAACTTTGTAGCTTCGAATTCCAGCAACTTTCCACTGTGCCCCCCTATTTTTTTATTACACTCAATTTTTGAATGTAAATCGTTAAAAAAACAGGCAATAACCCTAAGCGCACACACAGCGACTATTAAAAGTAATTATCAATGGAGCGCAGATGTTACGAGTCACCATGGCAACATCTGAAAAAAAGAGACCAGCATTTCTTTCTCCAGCTGAACTTGATGTGCTCATGCAGAGTTATAGCAAATATGAGCATATATTTAAAACAGCAACACCACTGCATCAGTGAGACAGAGACAGTTAGTGTGGGAAACACAGCTGCTCAAGGTAATGTGTAATTTTACATCTAAATTTAAATATTAAGTAAAATAAAAAAAATGTAATGTGTGATGTTTATAAAAAAATTTTTACACACGTTCCCACTTTTGTACACGTTGATCAGTTTAATAGATTTAAAACTGCACTTGTGCCTCTATTATTGATAAAGTGATAGAGGTTGATGACATTTAGAATGTAAACTAAACTAAAAAATATTTTTAGAACGAATAATAATCCCATTAAGGCGACTCAGTGGCGCAGTAGGTAGTCTGACCAAGAAGGTCACTGGGTAGCAGGTTCGAGCCTCGGCTGGGTCAGTTGGCGTTTCTGTGTGGAGTTTGCATGTTCTCCATGCGTTCGCGTGGGTTTTCTCCGGGTGCTCCGGTTTCCCCCTTAGTCCAAAGACATGCGGTACAGGTGAATTGGGTAGGCTAAATTGTCTGTAGTGTATGAGTGTGCATGTGTGGATGTTTTCCAGAGATGGGTTGCGGCTGGAAGGGCATCCGCTGCCTAAAACACATGCTGGATAGGTTGGCAGTTCATTCCGCTGTGGCGACCCCAGATTAATAAAGGGACTAAGTCAAAAAGAATGTGAATGAATGAATAATAATCCCATTAATCTAGTTACAGCACATGTCGAAGGTCAGTGAATTTAAGCTAATTATTCATTAAAAAAGGACAAGCTATTCTCGTACGTGACTTTGTTCTTTGTGTGACTGAAATATAGGCAATAGCTGTGTTTCCATCCAAAAATATTAATTAAATTTATGTGCAAAACTGGAATATCTCATAAAAGATGTGCAAATAAAGCAGCGTTTCCATCCAATGAATTAAAGACAGCAAAATTGTCACCTCCTGATTAACTGGTGCCAAATATCAACAGTAAAAACAGAATTTACTGCGGTAGAAGAAGCTGCGTCTTTTCTTTATTTAACAGGCTAAATGTACTTGCGCCTCAGGAGACAATGTTGACACACAATGAACACGTGGTGGCGTTTGAAGCCATGAGACATGAAGAACAGATGCTCTTGACACGCTCCAGACGCTCTGGAGGTAATTAATACTATACACTAATACTGAAACGGTTGAGGCGTTTTAGAATGACCAAAACAACATTTCAGATGTTTTACAGTGTGCTCAGCCTGCTGGTTTATCTATTCACACACATTTTCATCATCATCTCTTATAACGAACATTTTTTAATGCACATACTGGAATTTGTTCAGTAAAAGGGTTTTCATCGCAGTTTATGAGCATCTTTATCGAATAAAAGTTTATCCTGCTCAGTTATTATGCGCATGTTTTTTTATGCATATTTTCAAAAAGTTATGTGCATCATGACGTTTCCATCAATCGTTTTTATGCGCATATCAAAAATAAGCATTAAAATAGGTGGGTGGAAACGTTAGGCTAAGGCGAGAAATACCACTTCGTCTTTAAAAAAGTGGAGGAGACCGACAGAAACTCTGAGTTTAGAGAATAAAACCTGCTCCTGACCAGGTTAGGTTCACAGAGTAACTTACCACGGTAACTGACTCTGAGTTAAAGTTACCTCTCTTTCAGAAACAGGCTTGACTTACCCTGCTTTCTCCAGTTTGACAAACCTGCCATTTTGAAACAGAAAACCCAGAGCTTCTCTCATTTCAGGGTTAAAATCCTCTGAGTTTTCACTTAATCTTCTTTCCGAAATAGGCCCCTGGTGTTCTTGGAAAGTGGTGTTTTGTTTTTTGTTTGCTCTGTATAATGTGAAAAACAAATAAAAAAAAAAACTTTACATTTAAAAAACCAAATTGAAATGTGACATTCATTTTCAGATGTGATGTTGAAGGAGGAGAGTGAAGAACTGAGTGAAGATGAGGAGAAACATCATGTCAAAATTGAAATTGAAGCTCACAGAAAGACTGATAATAGTTTTTTAATGGAAACAACAGTCATGAAATGTTTTACCTGCACTCAGTGTGGAAAGAGTTTTAGCCACGAATACAATCTCAAGCGTCACATGAGGATCCACACTGGAGAGAAAACACACAAATGTGATCATTGCAGTAAAACATTTTTGATTTCTTCAGATCTGAAGTACCATCTTAGAGTTCATACAAAAGAGAGGCCTTATTCATGCTCTGAGTGTGGAAAGAGTTTTACACTGCAGTCATATTTAAAAAAACATGATAAGATCCACACCGGTGTGAAAGAGTTTGTCTGCTTTGAGTGTAAGAAGAGTTTTATTAGAGCTGAACACTTCAAGCTGCACCAGATGATTCACACTGGAGAGAAACCTTACAAGTGTTCACACTGTGACAAGAGATTCAGACGGTTACAAACAATAAAAACACACGAGATGATTCACACTGGAGAGAAACCGTTCACATGTACTCAGTGTGGGACGAATTTCAGGCAATTATCATCCCTTAATAATCACATGAAGATCCACACTGGAGAGAAAACACACAAATGTGATCAGTGCGGTAAAACATTTTCGAGGCCTTCAAATCTGAAGATCCATCTTAGAGTTCACACAAATGAAAAGCCTTATTCATGCTCTGAGTGTGGAAAGAGTTTCACAACACCGTCACATTTTAAAAACCATCAGAAGATCCACACTGGTGTGAAAGAGTTTGCATGCTCTGCATGCAGTAAGAATTTTTTTACATCTGGAGACTTGAAAAAGCACCAGAAGATCCACACTGGAGAGAAACCGCATGTGTGTTTACACTGCAACAAGAGTTTTACTACTTCAGGACATCTGAAAGTACATGAGAGGATTCACACTGGAGAGAAACCGTACACATGTACTCAGTGTGGGAAGAATTTCACACAATTATCAAGCCTTAATAATCACATGAGGATCCACACTGGAGAGAGACCACACAAATGTGATCAGTGCTGTAAAACATTTTTGAGGCCTTCAGATCTAAAGAAACATCTTAGAGTTCATACAAAGGAGAAGCCTTACTCAATTTCCATATAAAGTAATTGAAAATGCTGCATCCACAGAGCTCGCAAACTGCGCTATTACTTTTGTTGTAGTTTTTTTTTGTTTCAAGCTGTTCTTTCTTACATTTTACTTATGTTTTGTTTACTTTTGTAGTTCAGGGAAAGATAATTTTGTACAAAGTCAAACGCAAGCTATCTTTACTGAGGTGTATTTGTAATTGAGGTTGCTGATGGTTTACTTTCACATTTACAAGATGTATGTCTTTTTTTTTTTCATGCTTTCATTCTCAAGCTGTTTTTCATGATTTGATATAATAATATCATTGTTTTAGCCGAATACTTACTAGATAAATTAAGATATTTCAAAGTTCATCTGTTGTTTATTGTTTTTAGAAAATAGTTGAATCCTTTTCAGATGCCCTTTAAAACGAAAATTACAAAATTAAAAGAGATATCAGCAGATCAGTCATATGTCAACTTATAGACAAACCAGCTGATTGAAGGACTTTGTATCGTTCCAGAATCCCTGTGCGTGTCTGTACACACAGTAAACAAAGGTGAGTTCGGTGATCTGATGACCTTCACTGCCAATCACAGTCATTTCTGTTGAACCTGTAAACACAATGGCAAATCAGCGCTGTTTAGAAAACACCCAGTAGAGCTCAAATGTTAGTGGGAAATACATTTTTTTATTTCAGTATCGATTGGTACCGAATACCAATATTGTGACAGCCTTATATATATATATATATATATATATATATATATATATATATATAGGGCTGCCAACTCTCAGTGAAAGTGACACAATTGACAGTATTCTCACTCTCTCACACTGCACATCCATTTTCTCACGCAGAAAAATCATCCCATGAATATTTTTTCCTGTTATAATAAAGACAGTGTTAAAGACTTTTATAGTTTTTTAAAGATGTCATTCTCTCTATGTGCAACCGATCCAACGCTGGTGAAAGCAATGTAATAGAAAAACAAACTGACGCATGCGCGCAGAAAACATACCCTCTCGCCTCTCGCACCGCCCCTGCTTGACTGATGCGCTGCTCGCGTTGCCGCTACCGGTATGAATCCTGGTTGTTAACATGCATGCCGAAAAAAGGCACTGCTCACGCGTTGTGCAACAGGTGTTGTGACGAGAAACACACCCCTAATAGGCTAAGTGCAAATAGTGCACCTAGTTGGAATAAACTAGTTGAGTGATTCCCGCCCGTCACTGTTTGATTGACAGAGACAACATAACTAAAGAGAGAGACTTATAGCAGTGTGAGTGGCGTAGCTTGTAAAGCCCATGGCATCTGATTTGATGCGATCGATCATGAACCCCGTTCGAATCCAGCGTCCCCCCCCCCCCCCCCCCCTCTCAGATTTTGCCTACTTTTCATCCCTCGTGACAGGTAGGAATCATTAATCAGTGTGTGTATTATGGAGCTCTCAAATTCATAGAACTGGATTCGAGAGGTTTTATATCCAAATCATATGCATTATAAGTTTGTAGAAGTTATTAAAAATACCCTTAAATATAAATTTGAGTACTGTATTAAAATCCATTAATTTTCACTAGTTATATAAGTATTTTTTTTTAAGTGTTCTTAATGCTTTAAAAATAAGTAAAAATCTTTGTAGACTAAAAATATATGTACTGTATATCATTTATTTTAAAAATGCGGACAATACATTATAGAATAATTTTACAAAAAAATATTTTATTAATCTTATTTTTTAATTCAACTATAGTGGTGCGGCAGGTAAGGGGTCTACAAGACATTGTGCCCAGGGGCCTCTGAATTCTTAATCCGGGCCTGCCTTTTATAGACTTTCATTGTCATTCTCAGTCTACATGAAAACCAAAGGCCAGAATTGATTAAAACGTAATATGATTATTATTATCTTGATGGATAAAGCAAAAACAATAAGTGAAGCACATTTTAAAATGCACTAGGTTTACAAATAAATGTAAAAACAAATCTGTAATCTTCTGTAAGGGAAGGGTTCACTCGCATTAGTGTCATGATGTTATTAAAAACTGATCAATTTAAGGTAATAGATGCACATTTCAGAGGGGCTGGGTAACAGCCTTTATTGTACAGGTGTCAGCGCACAGTGAGTTTTGGAAATCGACAAAACTGAAGTTGAACTAATAAGATGATGATCTAATAGCATATTTTATTTTGATGATTTAATAGCATATCTCCTGATAGATTTTTTTGTGTGAAGCAGAAAGGCGGGATAAAGTCAGGTCTAAGACAACAAACAACAGGTAATTCTATAAAACATATATTTTTTTGTGTTCTATACAATCTGTAGAATTTCATTCTAATGAAATTAATATTCATTCATTCATTTTCCTTCAGCTAAGTCTCCATTTCAGAGGTCGCCACAGCATAATAACTGCCAACTGCTCCGGCATATGTTTTACGCTTTGGATGCCCTTCCAGCCGCAACCCAGTACCTCATTCACTTATACACTACAACCAATTTAGTTCATCAATTCCACTATAGCGCATGTGCCATTCGAATCAGTGACCTTCTTGCTGTGAGGTGACAGTGCTAACCACTGAGCCACCATGCTGTTCTGAAATTAATATTTTTATGCAAAATTTTTCTTATGATCTTAGCATATCACTTCAGTTGTACTTTTACATTGTTTTTTATTTATTTATAATGGAATAATTGTATTATAGTAATAATACTCTAATTTAATAAATATTTTTACAAGTATTTATTAAAAGAGTATATCAATTTATATATTTATAAATAAACTGGGCATGGCTTGTGAATATGGGCGGGGCTTAAATGTGTGTGTTTTTCATATACTGTATATTACCTGGATCTAATATGACACTATTGCGTTGAGTCTTTCACAGTTCATGTGTAATTTGTAAAGTTTTATGTCATTTTTAAAAATAAAAATACAGTCCGCCGTTGTTCCCGCCTCGCCGTGATGACGTCAGCACGGACGCGTTTTATTCAGCGTCGAGTCTTCAGAGCTGAGGTGAGTCGTTGACGCTTTTTCTCGTGTTTACACAACAATAAAACACACTTTACAGTTTATTAAAGCGACAATCTGCGACTAGTTTCTGCATTGAGTTCACCTCTATCTGTGTGTCTGCTGACCAAAACAATACAGGCAGCGAGTAGCTCTGAGGGAGAAATATGAGCCCAGTGTTTGTGTTTACTGTGAGTTTACCCTCATTTGTGATTATTTCGCTAAATATGATCTGTGAAGGGAATAATGAGGATCTTCTGCAGCAGATATGTGAAGTTTAAAGCAGAAAACAAAAGTAATAGTTTGTGGTGCTCTCTGTTTTCTAATTGTTTTTGGGAATGTTAGCAATCTAATCACTTTATTGGTTGATATTTAAACGAGATGTTTATATAAATGCTGTCTTGTATTGTTTTTAGTCTGAGGCTCATCAATATTATCAGAATTAAGAAAATCCTCTTTATTTTATGTCAACAGTTCTTATTTTTCTCTCATTCATTATACTGATGCCTTCAGATCTACAAATTGCCTCATTAAGTTAATGTTATAGGTGTCTGCTCACTGAGCAAATTATAAAACCACATATTGTGTCTCCTATAAGATATAACTACATAACATACTATTTATTACATCAATCAGTGTAAATGAATCAGATCTCTCTGTTTATTCTCCTGAAGCTCTGCCACCATCAGTGAAAGACAAAGACTTTATTGAAGGACAGTGAGAAGATGAGTGGTCCAGAACCATCCAGAATTAAACGGGAAGAGACTGAAGAACTAATAGGTTTGTGTTTATTCGTTACTCTTCATTTTGAGCCAAACACACAAATGCTCTTATTCATGATTGTTTACCTGTACGGTTAAAAACTATTCAAGAGTGGCACACGCTGTAAAAACAATAGCAAATTTGGCTGCTGTATGCAGTAACAATAATATATCTGCTTATTTTGAACTTCAACGTGGCACAAGACATGGTTGTGCTTTGTCTCCACTCTTAATTGCAGTTGTGATGGAAGCTCTAGCTCTGAGACAAAGACCTGATATCAAGGAGATTCAGCGGGCAGGACTGGAACATAAGATTTCATTGTATGCGGACAATATGTTATTATATTTGTCACACCCCCTTTCAAGTTTTCCCAAATTGTTAAAGTTCCTTTATTTTGCCAAAATATCGGACTATAAAATCAACATTATAGTGAATTAATGCTTGTTGAAGATGGGGTCTATCTATTGTATGGGGTCTACCTAAGTTTAGGATCAGCCCCTTTTAAAATTAACCATAAGAAATTTAAATACCTTGGCATATGTGTCACACATGATTATAAAGATTTATATGTCCAATTATCAGCCTCTCTTATCCAATCTGAAGCAAGATTTTAAGCGATGGGACCACCTGCCTTTGTCATTTGGCGGTAGAATTAATACGGTAAAGATGAATGTGCTGCCCAAATTTTTGTATATCTATCAATGTCTTTCTTTCTTTCTGACAAAATCATTCTTCCTTAATTTAAATAATCATATATCAGCCTTTATCTGGAATAAAAAAACTACCTAGGATAAAAATATGTATGCTGCAGAGAGCAATGGCACTTCCAACTGTTATAGCCAATGTAAGAGCATTGTTATATTGGATGAACAATGACACCACTGATTCTTCATGGGCAGTTCTGGAGCGGTCTTCAGTTGAGCCCACCTCATAAGAAGCCTTATTGTGTTCTAGACCAGTGGTTCCCAATCTTTTTTCCAAGCGACCCCTATTTTAGCGCTGACATTTTTTAAAGACACCCCCCCACACACACACACACAGAAACATACACAAAAAATTGCACACACTGAATAACATATAACATTGAGCTAATGTTGTTTAATATATCCAAAAACAACAATTCGGAACTATTGACTTTTTCTCAACAACAGTTTGCACTTTTTTTCCAAAACCTGCTGCAAATTTAACAGCAGCACATTTAACATCATGTACAAGTACAAATTTATCTGTTTAACTTATTAAAAGGTGAAACATGCACACATGCATGCACACATAGGAAAAATTTGGGGGGTTTACCAACCGTCTGTGGGTGTCTGGTGCTCTGATGTCTTTAGTTTGCAGGGCTTCATGCTTTCATTCGCTAGTCTGTCACCACAGATGACATACTCAATTCTCACCTTATCCATTGCTTCAATGAAACCAAATTCAAGATAACTATCCAAATAAATCCTTGCTTTCTTTTTAGCACATTCATTTTTATCTCCTTCCTGGTGCTTTGCCATATCTTCTCTTTGGTGCATCTTTTTTTAAATTTGCTAATGTAAGCTCTGGCCTACGTTGCCACTCTCACAATACGCTGTAACATTCTCGACGTTAATAAAATCTATTATCTTTCTATATTGGATTTTTCCCCCCAAATCAGAATTGAATTATTTAATAAATGAAAGTAATTTCCTTTAAAAAAAACAAAGAAAAAAAGGAAAAAAAAAACATGAGTGCTCTTGGCGACCCCTTGAAAATCATTAGCGACCCCTACTGGGGGTCGCGACCCCCGGGTTGGGAACCACTGTTCTAGACTACCATTCGCACAGCCCATCTCTAGCCTGACTTCCAATCCAGTTGTTATACATTCAATTAAAATCTGGAATCAGATGAGGCGTTCGTTCACTCCTCAAGATTTATTACAGAATGTACCAATTGTAAAAAACTACATGTTTGATCCATCAATGATGGATGAAGCGTTTGAAACAATGACTGTATAAAATATGGACGACACATATGAATGCTTTGAAAGCAAAACGCCTCGTGACAAGCACACTGTTGAAATTGGAGACTGGACATGCGCAGAAGGACTGCCTGATGGAGCCAGAGCTTGCTTGTACGTCAAATCAACCACGCCTCCCAAACTTCTCACTTGACCGCCGGTATCTGCACTATAACAAAGGCTCGCTAATATGAATATAAGCACTTACATTTAAAAACACAAAGTAATATACGATTTATTTAAAAAAAAAACTGTGATGTAAGCTGGTATAATTTAATAAAATCAATACATGTTGGACTGCAGAAATAAACGATATTTCATACACTGTAGCCTGAGTTAGACTAATATGAGCACACAAAATATATTTCTCCTATAACAGGGTTGTTGGTATTTATTATTTTCACAGGGGTAGAAATCAGAGAACACATTTCTCCTGTTTTAGAATCTCTCCATTGGCTGCCAGTCAGATTTCGTAGTGATTTTAAAATCTGCATGCTTACATACAAGACCCTGCATGGTTTGGCTCCACACTATCTGTCTGAACTCTTGGTACTCCCCTTCACTTGTCCTCCAATCCTCTGACTCTGGTCTTTTAACAGTTTCATCCACACGTCTGCAATCTATGGGTGACCGGGCTTTCGCATCTCGGGCTCCGAGGCTCTGGAACTCTCTCCCCCATGACATTAGACACTCTGAATCCTTTAAATTGTTTTAATCATCCCTGAAAACTCACTACTTTACACTTGCCTATTCATAAGATGTGTTTCTTTGGTTTATGTTTTTAGATATTTGACCTGTTATTTGACCACAATTGTTTTACCAATTGTGAATGTCTTTAGCCGGAATGATTCATTTTTAGCGTTATTCTAAACTGTGTTTGTATCTTTGTTTTTCTTTGGTGTTAAGCGCTTTGAGAATTTAGTTTTAAAGGCGCTATATAAGAATAAATTATTATTATTATAGAAAAAACACTTGTAAAATATGAACAATAACATTTAACAACACAAGACATTTTTATTTTTAATTAGCAATCAACAGGACCCAAAATATACACACCATAGATAACGATTTAACATGCGGGAAAAATCGTGCGTTTAAAAGATAAGCACAACAAGATTTCTAAATATCAACAGGATATTTACACATCTCATTCTTGCGCTATATAAAATAATCCTCGTCAATTTGTACTTTAAACTTAGCAGTATTAATACATCAACTGATGTCTATCAGCTGCTACAACATCGCTTGTATTTTGTTTATCATTTTTTTGCCTCCATTTTCATTTAGTTTATTCAATGCTTTTATTATATCTGGCAAAATTTACATTCATTTTAATATTTAGTAGGAGTTTTCAAATAAAACGGCAACGGTAAATGATGTATATAAATAATATATAACATTTACAGCTCTATTTGTTATATAAGATTCTGTTTGTAGAACATTAATATTTTATAACAGCAAATTCAGTAGATGAACTCAATAGCCCCTTTCACACCTTACTTGAAAATTACCGGCAGTTTTCAGGAAAGGTTTGTATGTGTGAATGAAATTACCGGTAAATTTGTTCCGGCTATTTTCCGGAAAGAGAAGTTGTAACATTACTGCTAATTTGCCGGAATGCCGCACTGTGTGAACGTAGATAGAAGATTGCTGGAAAGAGCGATTAAAACACGATTAGAACACGCTGAAATCAGATGTCTACTCCAGTCAATCAGAACACTCAGACACATTCACATCCGCGCTGTTAATTCAAATAAAAGCCTTTAAAGGGCATAAAACCCCCTGTCTCAGCAAGGTGTTTTCACACCTCTAGTTTGGAAAAAGTCAGGGAAAGTGGGCGTGTCCAGCTCCGTTTAGGTGGGAGTGTCGGGAAGGGAAAGAGGGCAGAATTTGCAAATATGGGAGTTTCCGTTTGAGCACGCGTGAGGCAAAACAAACACAGACGCAGGGGAGAAAGACTGTGACTGTGTTAACATGGACATCAGTAAACAAATTACTTGCCAAATTATTAATTTGTCGACTTTAACTGCAGTTTGGCACTTTCACTTTTTATTCAGGAACATTTCCTGCATGTTGCCTGTGACAAACGACATATTGTATGCGAGGAACTGCTAATCCAATGTTTGCTTCCGCACGGCGAATGGGAGAAAACAAATCCTCCTCATCTCTCAGTAACTTAGATGACTCGGTAGGTAGCGTCAGAAAGCCGTGTATGTATAGACTATCCTGTCACAAAATGCGGCGACAATCCTGCACGGCGGGAATAGTTTGATCATGTTTACATTCGGAGAGCAGCATTTACAGCGGATCTTTCTGTCTATAATATTGTACTATACTATTGCAGTGATATTAACATACTGTAAACTCATAACTAAATCATTTTGACTATAGCATGTCTTTAAACACTGAAAGAGCACTGCTGACATTACGAACTAACTTTGCCATCTGAATGAACAAAGAACTGATCGCACACTTACCAAATCTGTAGAGACAGGACAGTCACTCTGGAGCTGTGTCTTTTTTTAAACGGAGACGAGCAGCAAATCTGGATTTCATCATTTCCAGATGTGAAAAGTTCTCGGGTAAAAATGTTCCTTACAAACGCATTTCTGTCGCGTGTCGCGTGCACTGTAATCCACGCGTGAGTCCAGCAGCGCTTTCACAGCTGAAAAATAAAAACAAAACCTTCGTTGCAGCACATTAATAAACACAGCGCACTTATAAACACAACACTGACGACCCGTGTCGTCAAATTCTCGTTCTTTTACTTGTTTTGGCAACACAACGTGGCGTCTCTCTGTCGTCTGAACACTGTAACAGATAAAACAGTCTTCGAAGCTGTTATGCACACACAACATGACAATCTGGGAAAAAAGGAACTTGTGTCGTATTTTCAGATCATGTTTTCATCTTTTTTTTTGTCTATGGACATTTGATTATATATTGTTCCTAGTTCTGGTGTTAAAAAACCTTGTACAAAAAACTAACTAGCAGATTAAAATGTGACTTATTAATTTTCAGATGTGAAGGTGAAGGAGGAGAGTGAAGAACTGAGTGAAGATGAGGAGAAACATCATGTCAAAACTGAAACCGAAGCTCACAGAAAGACTGAAGGTATTTTTTTAATGGAAAGAACAGCCGTGAAATGTTTCACCTGCACTCAGTGTGGAAAGAGTTTCAGCCACGAATACAATCTCAAGCGTCACATGATGATTCACACTGGAGAGAGACCTTACAAGTGTTCATATTGCAACAAGAGCTTCAATTGTTCAGCAAACCTGAATAAACATTTGAGGATCCACACTGGAGAGAAAACACACAAATGTGATCAATGCAGCAAAACATTTTTTTATTCTTCAGATCTAAAGAACCATCTTGGAGTTCATACAAAAGAGAGGCCTTATTCATGCTCTGAGTGTGGAAAGAGTTTTACACTGCAGTCATATTTAAAAAAACATGATAAGATCCACACCGGTGTGAAAGAGTTTGTCTGCTTTGTGTGTAAGAAGAGTTTTATTAGAGCTCAACAACTGAAGCTGCACCAGATGATTCACACTGGAGAGAGACCATACAAGTGTTCACACTGCGACAAGAGATTCCGAAAGTTAGAAACAATGAAAACACACATGAGGATTCACACTGGAGAAAAACCGTTCACATGTACTCAGTGTGGGATGAATTTCAGGCAATCATCATCCCTTAATAAACACATGAAGATCCACACTGGGGAGAATACACACAAATGTGATCAGTGCGGTAAAATATTTTCGAGGCCTTCAAATCTGAAGATCCATCTTAGAGTTCATACAAACGAGAGACTTTATTCTTGCTTTGAGTGTGGAAAGAGTTTCACAACAAAATCACATTTTAAAGCACATCAGAAGATCCACACTGGTGTGAAAGAGTTTGCATGCTCTGCATGCAATAAGATTTTTTTAACATCTGGAGACTTGAAAAAGCACCAGAAGATCCACACTGGAGAGAAACCGCATGTGTGTTCACACTGCAACAAGAGATTTACTACTTCAGGACATCTGAAAGTACATGAGAGGATTCACACTGGAGAGAAACCGTACACATGTACTCAGTGTGGGAGGAATTTCACGCAGTTATCGCACATTATAGATCACATAAAGATCCACACTGGAGAGAAAACACACAAATGTGATCAGTGCGGTAAAACATTTTTGAGATTTTCTGATCTAAAGAGACATCTTCGACTTCATACAAAAGAGAGGCCTTATTCATGCTCTGAGTGTGGAAAGAGTTTTACTCAGCAATTCCATTTTAAAGCACATCAGAAGATCCACACTAATGAGGAACCATACACGGACTCAGCATTGGAAGAGTTTTGCACAATCATCATCCCTTAATGAACACGTGTTCGATGCTGCAAAACATTTTTAAAGTCTTACAACCTTAAGAAACTTCTTGATCTTCATACAGAGGAGAAGCTTTAGTCCTGCATTTTGGTCTGAGTGCTGCATTCAATACGATATGTCACAGTATATTGTTGGACAGACTTCACTAGTGTGTCTGTTTATCTTGAGCTGTGTCAGACTGGTTCACATCGTATCTTTCTGAACGCTCTCAGTTTGTCTTTCTCTGTGCCATTGCGTCAGGGTGTTTCACAGGGACCAGATCTGGGTCCACTTTTATTTAGTATTTATATGCTTCCTTATGGGATGGCTCAGTGGTTAGCACTATCGCCTCACTGCAAGAAGGTTGCGTGTTCGAGTCCCAGTTGGGTCAGTTGGCATTTCTGTGTGGAGTTTGCATGTTCTCCCCGTGTTGCTGTGAGTTTCCTCTGGGTGCTCCGGTTTCCCTCACAGTCCATGCGCTCTAGGAGAATTGGGTTAACTAAATTGCCCGTAGTGTATGAGTGTGTTTGTGAATGTAAAAGTCTATGGGTGTTTCCCAGTGCTGGGTTGCGGCTGGAAGGACATCCGCTGCATAAAACATACTCCAGAATACTTGGCAGTTCTTTCCGCTGTGGCAACCCCTGATAAATAAGGGACTGAGAATGAATGCTCCCTTAGAGGCAGGTTATTCTAAAACACCTGAGTTTGGGTATTTGTAATTAGTTTCTTTACACCACTAAACATTACTCCAGTGCTTCAGCAACTCCATTGTCTCCCTGGTTAGTCACGTATTGATTTTAAGTCTCTGATTTTAATCTACAAAGCATTATGATTTGCTCCAGATTACATTTGTGATTTGCTGCACTGAAGTGTAAAAACCATGAGAGGTAGAGCTTTTTCTTATGGTGTGTCTGAATTATGGAAAGCATTAGCCACAATTATCAACAATGAAGTTTCTTTGGATTGCTTTAAGATCTGTAATCTTTTGCTTTTTTATTGTTTCATTGATTTATTGTGCGTGATTTTTTGCATTTTATGTAAGCTTGTAATTCTGTCTTGGTCTGCATTTGTATTTGTTGTTGTATATCTTGTAGGATTATTCATTGGTTTAACTCAAGTATGTTTCATACATGCAAAAAGAATTATCTCCTAATTACCAACAGATGATTTAATTATGATGTGTAATCCATGACAGTAGCATATTACATTTTGAAAAAAAAATATTAGTGAATATAAACATGTAGTGACAAACCAGCAATATTTACAGTTTGGTCTGTGTATTTGTCCCGCCTCTTCTCTGCTGATTGGACAGATGGGTAAAAGATGACAGTGACTTTACAAGCACCATCTCAAGTTATAATGAGATTTTATCAACATTGAGATTAAATTTTACCTTTTACTTGGGTCATTTAGGCCTATTTGTACCCTTTAAGCCCTTTCCTGTCCCAATTCTCTTTAGCTTGAAGGTGTAGGGGTAAGGGCGGTATAGCTCTTCAAACAGATTTTTCAGGACCACGCTGCAAATGTAGAGGTATGAGAGCTTTCTCTAAATACATCAGTTGAAGCAACAACATGGCTCCAAATCCGAGCAAGGAGACCCACAAATGTAAAAAAGGCGCAATGATGTTTAATAAAGATGTATGGTTTATGCTTGCATTAAAAACAAAAAAAGATGAAAAGTCACAGAAACAAAGCCAAACAAATTTCTTTGGTTAGAACGTTTGCCACTGAACTCATTTTGATACAACAATACACATTAAATTGTGTGATCTAGTTTTCTCAGAAGTCTTTAATGCGTGGGGAGTGTTTAATGGGCCGTGAATATTTAGTAGATTCAGACCAGGGCATACAAAGAACCTCCCCAATCAGTGCTAATGTTCACCCATCAAGAGGGAACGCTATAAACCGATGTCGCCACTGGCTTGCATGGTTTGTGACCTGTGGAGCTGTGCATCGATGTATTTGCTCTTCGGTGTTTGAACTTTCAGCAGTGAATATGAAACCACACTGAACTGAACTAAACTGAACTTAAACTCTGAGAACTGGACTGACACTTTTTCAGTTTACTATAATCTTCTATGTGAAGCTGCTTTGACACAATCTACATTGGAAAAGCATTACAGAAATGAAGATGAATTGAATTTGAATTGAATTGAGTTGTGAACCAGCCTGAAGAAAGAATGTGAGAAGATTCACAGACTAACAGTTTTATTGTAAATGCAGATTATAATGTAAATATAAATAATCTTTTACAAGGTGCATGTACATGTCAAAAATGAGGATTTCATTCATATGGAAGATTATCATCAACGCTTACGCAGCACATTTACACTTAATTTCCATATAAACTAATTGAAAATGCTGCATCCACAGACAGGGGTGGATCTAGGGGTGGGGCCACAGGGGCACCGGCCCCCGTTTAAATCGGTATGGCCCCTGTTGTGCCCCTCTCCTCTAAGTCATTGCTGATTTATATCAAAGCTCGGACATAAAGATGGGCTTTAATTCATGTCGAACGCCACCTGTTTCTAAAGCAATTTTTCTTGTATGACAAGTGTTATCATCCCTGTAGATCGACTGGCTTGTTCTGAAACAGGGATTAAAATTGTCACCAAGTTGCTGTACGGTTCACCTTTAAAGCGGATTGTTTTAAAATGGACCAAAACTGATAGTCATATGCGAGTAGACTAAACATGTCATTCGTTGACCAGAGTTACAAGGTTTAATTTCCGCGATTCAGCTCATAGCTGTCATGTATGAGCTATTTTAAATTGCCATTTTGAGCTGTTATGTCAACAATAAAGGTGCGCTTCATGGCGAAATCGATAGTGAAAGCATAGACTGCATTTACGGTCCAACACGGACACTTTCTGTTTAAAAATATTGTGCTTTTTATCACTATAAGAAGGTTACAGAACAATTGTGAGGGCAAATCTGTCAAAATGACTGACATCATTTACCGAACGTGACCTGATATCTGATATCACAAACATCCCGTCTAAAAAATCCGCCTTATTTGTTCTTTAAATAGCTGCATCATTCGTGACATTAACCACACATGATAGCTGTGCATCAGATAAGGACTTCACATGTTTGATCATGTTCAACCAACAACATCTGACAGATTTCTGGAGTAACACGACTGTCTGTCCTTTGCTTTCACTGCCTAGGCACACTACAAAAAAGAAAAAATTTACAAAAATATGTACCAAAATGCACCAGCTATAACATAGTTACTTTTTAGCATACTTTTTAGCTTGAGTGATAAGCATAACACTAAACTAATGAAACCGCTTCTTTAGATTATGGAAGTCTTTTTTCATCTAATGAATGCTATTGGGGGAAAATATTTGTTTGTAGTAAGAATCAGCTTTTTTTAAAAAATGTATAAAAATAATGAAAAAAACCTACAATCTTGCTCAAAGACACATGCAATGTCTCCCGTAAGCTTAAAGAGATCTTGGAGTGTATGATATAGATGAATATGTTGTTTCTAACTGCTAATATGGGCAGTGTAAACTAACCCCCATGTTTCTCACAGAAACTCTGCAGGTAAAATTGTGATTTCGGACATCTCTGCTGTTTGCAGATGTAAAATTAACGTCCGAAAATATGTGATAGGCCTATATATAGTAATATATGCTGTATTTTTAATAGGACAAAATGGATTATATGTTCTAAACATATAGTGCAAGCAGCAATTGAATAACTTGGCCCCCCTCTGTAAACTGTGGCCCCACATTGGCCCCTGCCTTAAAAAATTCCTAGATCCGCCACTGTCCACAGAGCTCCCAAACTGCACTATTCCTTTTGTTTTATTCACTTGATTTAAGTGCTTATTTCTTACATTTTTTTCTTATTTTATTAACTTTTGTAGTTCAGGTTGCTGATGGTTTCACTTTCACTTTACAAGATGTATGAAATTGTCAAAGCAGGCTTTGTTTTCCCCGATTTGTTTTAATATAATTGTTTTAGCCAAATACTTAATACATAAATTGAGATAATTCAGAAATTCTCTAATGTCTATTGTTTCTAGAAATATACAAAATTAAAAGTTATATATAATTTTTTTTAACATTAAATTTTTGTAAGACTTTAAAAGTTTATATATATATATACACACACAGTTGCAATGAGAATTATTGAATCCCCTTTGAATTTTTTTTCTTTTTTAAATATTTTCCAAATGATGTGTAACAGAGCAATGAAGTTTTCACAGTATGTCTGATAATATTTTTCTTCTGGAGAAAGTCTTATTTGTTTTATTTTGGCTAGAATAAAAGCAGTTTTTAATTTTTAAAACCCATTTTAAGGTCAAAATTATTAA
>CAIGQZ010032594.1:2263479-2285256 GCA_903798205.1 Danio tinwini
CGCTAAATATGATCTGTGAAGGGAATAATGGGAATCTTCTGCAGCAGATTTGTGAATTATGATGCAGAAAACAAAAATAATAGTCTGTGGTGCTCTTTGTTTTTCTAAATGTTTTTATTTATTTGGGATTTCTCAGTTTCTGTACATTAATGTGCTGCTGCTAGCAATCTAATCACTTTATTAGTTGAACTTTAAACAAGATATTTATATAAATGCTATCTTATATTGTGTTTAGTCAATCAGTGTAAATGAATCAGATTTCTCTGTTTCTTCTCCTGAAGCTCTGCTGCCATCAGTGAAAGACAAAGACAGAGTTTATTGAAGGACAGTGAGAAGATGAGTGATCCAGAACCCTGCAGAATTAAACAGGAAGAGACTGAAGAACTAATAGGTTTGTGTTTATTCATTACTCTTCTTCATCATTGTTCATCTTTAAGCACTTCATCAGTTTTAGAACTTTTATTTTATCAACACTTTTTGTCAGCAAATGATACTTAATGACGGGTGTTATAAGCATGAATAAAGTCAATCCAATTCATGACGTGTCACATCATGATTATAAAGGTTTCATGAAGTAAAACCCCTTAAGTAAAACAATTTCCCTGCCGCTTTTCATTTACAGGATAAGGCATGTGTTTGGTTTTCAGTACTGTACTTTCCCCCACAAGGAGTAATGTTATGTTAAATGCTTCTGGCTGTTGACCCTTTTTTCTAATTTTTCCTTTCAGTACTCTCTACTGCTGAATAGGTGAAACTAAGTGCCCGCTTACACTCACTGGCCACTTTATTAGGTACACCTTACTAGTACCGAGCTGAACCCCTTTTTGCCTTCAGAACTGCCTTAATCCTTTGTAGCATAGATTTAACAAGGTACTGGAAATATTCCTTAGAGATTTTGCTCCATATTGACATGATAGCTTCACGCAGTTGCTGCAGATTTGTCTGCTGCACATCCATGATGCCAATCTCCCATTCCACCACATTACAAAGGTGCTCTATTGGATTGAGCTCTGGAGACTGTGGAGGCCATTTGAGTACAGTGAACTCATTGTCATGTTCAAGAAATCAGTCAGAGATAATTCATGCTTTATGACATGGTGTGTTATCTTGCTGGAAGTAGCCATCAGAAGATGGGTGCACTGTGGTCATAAAGGGATGGACATGGTCAGCAACAATTCTCAGGTAGGCTGTAGCATTGACACAATGCTGAGTTGGTACTAATGGGCCCAAAGTGTGCCAATAAAATATCCCCCACACCATTACACCAAAACCACCAGCCTGAACCATTGATACAAGGCAGGATGGATCCATGCTTTCATGTTGTTGATGCCAAATTCTGAGCCGACCATCCAAATGTGTCAGCAGAAATGGAGACTCATCAGACCAGGCAACGTTTCTCCAATCTTCTATAGTCCAGTTTTGGTGAGCCTGTATGAATTGTAGCCTCAGTTTCCTGTTCTTAGCTGACAGGAGTGGCACCCCGTGTGGTCTTCTGCTGCTGTAGCCCATCCACCTCAAGGTTGGACGTGTTGTGTGTTCAGAGATGCTCTTTTGCAGACCTCGGTTGTAACGAGTGCTTATTTGAGTTACTGTTGCCTTTCTATCAGCTGGAGACAGTCTGGCCATTCTCCTCTGACCTCTGGCATCAACAAGGTGTTTGTGTCCACAGAACTGCCGCTCACTGGGTATTTTCTCTTTTTCGCACCATTTTCTGTAAACCCTAAAGATGGCTGTGCGTGAAAATCCCAGTAGATCAGCATTTCTGAAATACTCAGACCAGCCCGTCTGGCACCAATGACCATTCCACGTTCAAAATCACTTAAATCCCTTTCTTCTCCATTCTGATGCTAGTTTGAACTGCAGCAGATTGTCTTGACCATATTTGCATGCCTAAATGCATCGAGTTGCTGCTATGAGATTGGCTGATTGGAGATTTGTGGTAACTGGCAGTTGGACAGGCGAACCTAATGAAGTGGCCGGTGTGTGTGTGTATATACCTTTCCACCCTTGTGCTCTTTCAGTCGCTGTGCTTTACTAATAGCTTTAAATTCGGGTGTTTTCTCGTCTTTCTCTTCATTTTTTGCTCATATTAAAATTACAAGCAAAGGAGACAAGGAGCAACAGTATTTGAACACTTACCATCTCAGCCAAACACACAAATGCTCTTATTCATGATTGTTTGCCTGTACGGTTACAAACTATTCAAGAGTGGTGCATGCTGTAAAAAACTATCAGATTAAAATGTGACTTATTTATTTTCAGATGTGGAGGAGAGTGAAGAACTGAGTGAAGATGAGAAGCATCATGTCAAAACTGAAACCGAAGCTCACAGAAACACTGGAGATAGTTTTTTAATGGAAAGAACAGCCGTGAAATGTTTCACCTGCACTCAGTGTGGAAAGAGTTTCAGCTACGAATACAGTCTCAAGTGTCACATGATGATTCACACTGGAGAGAAAACACACAAATGTGATCAATGCAGCAAAACATTTTTGATTTCTTCAGCTCTGAAGAGACATCTTAGAGTTCATACAAAAAAGAAGCCTTATTCATGCTCTGAGTGTGGAAAGAGTTTTACACTGCAGTCATATTTAAGAAAACATCATAAGATCCACACTGGTGTGAAAGAGTTTGTCTGCTTTGAGTGTAAGAAGAGTTTTTCTAGAGCTGGAGACTTGAAGCTGCACCAGAGGATTCACACTGGAGAGAGGCCGTACAAGTGTTCACACTGCGACAAGAGCTTCAGACGGTTACAAACAATGAAAACACACAAGAGGATTCACACTGGAGAGAAACCGTTCACATGTACTCAGTGTGGGAAGAATTTCAGGCAATCATCATCTTTTAATAATCACATGAGGATCCACACTGGAGAGAAAACACACAAATGTGATCAGTGCGGTAAAACATTTTTGAGGCCTGCAGATCTAAAGAAACATCTTAGGTTTCATACAAACGAGAAGCTTTATTCATGCTCTGAGTGTGGAAAGTGTTTCACAACACTGTCACATTTTAAAGACCATCAGAAGATCCACACTGGTGTGAGAGGGTTTGAGTGCTTTTTATGCAAGAAGAATTTTTTTACATCTGGAGACTTGAAAAAGCACCAGAAGATCCACACTGGAGAGAAACCGTGTGTGTGCTCACACTGCAACAGGGGATTTATTAATTCAGGACAGCTGAATGTACATGAGAGGACTCACACTGGAGAGAAACCGTACACATGTACTCAGTGTGGGAAGAGTTTCAGTCAATCATCAAACCTTAATAAACACATGAAGATCCACACTGGAGTGAAAAAGCACAAGTGATCAATGCGGCAAGACATTTTTTAGGGCTTACGAGCTTAAGAAACATCTTAGTGTTCATACAAAGAAGAAGCTTTAAGCCCCGTTTACACTAATACGTTTTAGTTTTAAAACGCATAAGTTTTGCTATGCTTACGCCATCCATCCATCCACACTACGCCGGAGTTTTCAAACACCGAAAAGGGAGCGGTTTGGAAACGCTGGAGAGGTTGTTTTCATTCTAAAACGCAGCTGCTCCGTCTCAGTGTGGATGGGGGAAAATGGAGACATCTGAAAACGAAGTGGGGGCTGCAGACATTCGCTGCTCTTTTGATGTCTTATGTTGCCTCTGATTGGGTTTTTTCCTCAATATTAAGTAGCCTACACACAGCTCAGTCTTCATCCTCTCCTTGTAAGTTCAAACTTAGCAAGTTTGATATGGAAAATAAACTTCTGAGTGTGTACTTTATAAAGTCTTCACATCACCCTGGCTATGCTTTTCCTCTATCTTAACAATAAAATGAAAACATGATGTGAGGATCTGCCTATTTTCATTTTGATATTAGCAACATAAGACATCAAAAATGTTGAGGTGTCGTGTAGCTGCATAATATGAGCGTCATCTTCATGCATATTTATAACAAAACGAAGCCTATAACACTACTGTCTCCTTTCATTTTCATTGAAAATACAAAACATACCCTCTATTACATTGAATATCAGTTTTAAAAATTAATAATAGCCATTATAAAACGCACAATAAGTTTATACAATACAGAAAATAAAGGCAAGCAATCAGCCCGATGTGCAGAATCAGTGTACGTGGTGTTGTATAAAAATAAATGAGTGAAGAGAAGAGAACCCAGTCTAGGAGACTCGAAACAAGCAGAGTTCCTTTATTGAGACGTGTTGGTTAATCTGCAGTCATACAGCGTCTTCAAGATGTCCATCTGTCTGCAGGAGCCTACTGAAGGTCTGCAGTCTGCTAGTTTTACCACAAGTCTGAATTGAGACAAAGATGTCCTGTCTATAATGTCTTCTTAGGAGGAGAGGAGATGGCTAAACAAAGCATGCATATTAGGTATTGGATTAACCAGCATATAGGTGTTAGAAACCTGCCACAGAAGTTCATCAACAGAAGGGGTTTCTTTGCCCTAAATATATATCACCCTTAGGCCCCGTTTACACTAATGTGTTTTCGTTTTAAAACGCATACGTTTTGCTACGGTTACGCCATCTGTCCACACTACGCCGGAGTTTTCGAGCCCCAAAAACGGAGCGTTTTGAAAACACTGGAGAGGTTGTTTTCATTCTAAAACGCTGCTGCTCCGTCTCAGTGTAGATGAGGGAAAACGGAGACATCTGAAAACAGAGGCGGGGCTGCTGACATTCGCTACCTGATTGGGGCTTTTGGATCATTGCGTATCCTTCCCTTATTCATCAAGCCCCTATCACATGACTATAACGCTACCGGATGACGGCAGACCAGCCTTCACTGTAAACAACAACATGGACCCAGAAATGGGACAATGTTTGCACTATTGTTTGTTTTAGGCGCCATTGTGCAGTTAAACTCTGCCTTTTTTACTACAGCAGCTGCATATATTCGCAAGAGGCAAGCTATAGTTCAAGCACTCGCTAATCGCTCGCGTTCATCGTTCAACCAGCGTTTGTTGACTAACAATAGCCAAATGCCGAGCGAGACACATGCTTCCTGTTTATACTTGGACGTGCATGCCCAGAGTGTGTGAATGGTCACGTGATATACGTTTTTGATGGAGTAGTGTGGACGGAGATAAGTTTTGAAACACTAGATGAAACGCTAGTGTGGACGCGGATCGTTTTTGAAACGAAAACACATTAGTGTAAACGGGGCCTAAGACAAAGGCTGAGTGGTTAAAACCTGCCCAAAGCATTTGCATCACATTTTCTCAGCCAGTAGTCAGAAAAGACAAAGGTTAATGTCTTTAATTAACCTTTTAATTTTAATTAATCTTTGGTTAATTAAAACCAAAGAATATAACCTTTCAGTTATATGTTGATTATTGTTCATTTGAAACTAGATTATATAAATGTATTATTCCACAGTTCCCCCTTTGAGAGTTATTTAAAAACTCTAACACAAATATAAGTTTTATAGCCTTCCTAAATCCCTTCAATGGCTTCTGTTTGATAACATAGGCCCAACTTCCAGTCATGTAACTTGAAAAAGTTACAGGCACATTTAACTTATTCTGTGTCATTTTCAATATCTACGTAGATGTAATTGTAGACTTCAAAACCGTTCACATAATTATGACCATCAGTTGTAACGTCATAAATCCTACATGATGACACAAAAAAGCATGTAGTTGAACTAAAGATCTTCTGAAAGGCTGTGGCTTGTGAATAGTGTGCAGTCTTTTGTGAGGTCTGTTTCTTGTGGTTCTTCTCCAGCGCAGGGTTGATCTGATGACTTCCTGTCGTTCATGGATCGCTGTAGTGATGCTCTGGATCAGAGTGTTTCTTGAGAAGATGCAGTGTTTATGTGTTTACAGGCACACAAGAAAACAAGGAAACAGCAGACCAGCAGTATTCATGCATAGACTGTATGATCATACAGTTCCTGTGTCTAGTTATTCAGGTGATCGTATAGTGTTGTGTATTTTCTGTCTCCTAATCTTAAAGTTATGACCCCTATAAAAATGTGAGGTGAGGATGGACTAATAGATGGGGAAAATAGGTAGTCTTCACCACAGGGGGCGGCCCCTGAAGCCTGTTGCTTTGGTTACATTAATTAAGATATTAACCTAACTTATCTTTGCACTCAGCCAAAATATGTTACCGGAGAACAAGTAATAGATTCAAAAGACCAAAGTATGTAGTTAGATATAGACAACAAGATGAATTAAATATCACGTTTAACAAATATAGTGAGATTAGATCCAGCGGGAGATCCGCGATGAACAGTCGGACATGCTAAGCTCTCATATGGGTATGTGCTCAAAGCACCCTGCAGTGCATGCCAGAGAGTGTGTGTGTGGTCACGTGACGTGCGTTTTCACCGTTTGAATGTAGACGGAGAGCGGTTCAGAAATGCTAAGTGAAACGTTAGTAAGGACGCGGACCATTTTCATTCTAAAACGCCATTTTAAAACTAAAACGTACTAGTGTAAACGGGGCCTTAGTCCTGCATTTTGGTCCTGTTAGATCTGAGTGCTGCATTCAATACTATATGTCACAGTATATTGTTGAATAGTTCTCACTAGTTGGTCGGTTTATCTGGAATTCTGTTAAACTAGTTTACATCTTTTCTTTCCGAATGCTTTTTGACGCATACAAGTTTGGAATATTTATCTTATGCCCACTCATTTTGATGCAACAATACAAATTAAATGTTGTAACTCATGGGGAGTGTTAAATGGGCCATTTAGTAGATTCAGACCAGGGCGGACTAAGAACCTTCCCAATCAATGCTAATGTTCACCCATCAAGAGGGAATGCTGTGAACTAGCCTGAAGGAAGAAAGAATGTGAGAAGATTCAAAGATTAACCGGTTTTATTTTACATGCAGATAATTATGTTGTAAATCTAAACGACAGTTTACGTTGTACATATTTTAGGGGGAGACAAGAGTAGGATTGAGACCAACATTCACTGATAGATATCACCTTCATCATGGCCATGCAAAATATGTTGCCAAAATACTGGAAGATCTCACTGATGCTTATATATTAATGCCAATAGTTTATATGTGTTTACACCATAGACTGTAAAAAGATATGGACGTAGTATCCGTGACGTCACCCATCGGTTTCTGAACACTGCAAAAGAAGCTACAAGTAGGCGCGGCCAACCGTCGCCGTTTTGTTAGCGCGTCATCTCACCAAACGCGGGAATTAAATAAGGGCAAAGAGGCGAAGAGTGAGCGGAGCTACAGACGCATACTAGATTCTCAGCATTTTGCTTAGACCTGGCTTAGACAGACTTTTTCCTTTGGGAGAACGTTTAATACTTCATGACCTGTGACTCGTTTTTGTTCTGACCACATGTGCTTAGTTGTACACCATATCAATAAAGTGTTTAGGCTTTTAAAAACACTGCTGTAACACATTGAGCCACTAAACATTGTTCTTATGACGTTTTTCTACATGAGGAAAACGCAAATTACTATCAAACACTTCAGATATAGTCTGTGTTAGTAAATACAAGGCTACTGATGAAATCCAGACATAACACTGTATGACAACGCTTCAGATGACTGCATTACAGCTCTAAAGAACATTATAAATCATAAATGATCTTAAATAAAACAAATACATTCATAGAGATGGTATAGAAATATATAATTTCACTCACCTGGGAAATGGAGGCAACTTGAACGGTTTGTGAGCACAATTAAGTCCACACAGCATGCCATATCATCTGATAATTGCAGAAAATGATTCCAAAAGGCAAATGACTGCGTAAAGAAACATTAACCAAAACAAAAATACGATGTATATGACGAGATCAGCGGCTAGTTAGCCAGAATCAGCTGAGGTGGTGAGCAGCGAGACCTAGCTGTCACTTAAGTGGCCACACCCTTAATTATGCAGACTTAATATAACTTAATAAAAACGAAACGGATGAGTTATAAATAAATTCACCCCCTCACAGTTGTCATGAAGGGTAATCATAGCTATATGCACCAAAGCCATCGTTTGTACCAGGCTGTAAACATGTTTATATCAGCTGTAAAAATGGACAATTTACCAATGCAGAAAGAAAGCACTTTGACTTCCTGGAGCAGCCCCCCAAGGCGAGTCGATGAATTGCAGTTTTAGTTACTTCCGTATTGGCTTCCCGAGGGAGAGCGGGAGGTTGCCGCTTAGTTTACACAAAAAAAGTTCCTGTATATTTAGAGAAAAGTAGTCATTTTGTTATTAAGTTACTTTTTTTTAGTAAGTAACCTGTTACTTTTAGCTAAAATTTTCACAGTTTGTTTATAGATAATATTCAATGATTTTAATGTTCTAATATTCGTGTGGGACCAGCTTGTAGCACAATAAGGTAAGTGAGGGAAAATCGTTGTATTCATGAAAAGTTTAGCAGCAAGCATAGGAAACTGATGCCTAATGTTTCTATAAATCCTCAGGCTTGCTCTAGCACTTTTGTAAACCTTCTTAATGTGTTTTTTAAAAGTCCAAAATTATACCTAAATATTAAAAATGATCAACTATATTTATTACTTCTCCATTAACTAAAATATCTGAGCAATGCTCCTCATTTTTCTTAATTGAAAAAAAAAAACATTCCCACAGTTTTACTTACATTATGGGTAAGACATGAACGTTTTAACCAGTCTGAAACTTTGAGTGCAGAAGTAAGTTTGTTAGCAGCTTGGTCTTTGGTTTTTGCATGAGTATATACTACTGTGTCGTCTGCATACATTTGAACCTGAACTTCTGGACACACTGTAGGCAAATCATTAATGTACAAACTAAACAGAACTGGTCCAAGAATTGATCCTTGTGGAACTCCAAAATTACAATTGATGAACGGTGAGCATGCGCCATCAATTCTTGTATATTGTTTTCTTGATTTTAAATATGACTCCATCCATGATAATGCATAAACAGAAAAATTGAATTTGATTATTTAGTTAAAAGTACATTGTGGTTAACATTATTAAAAGCCTTTTTAAAATCAAGACAGCACCAACAACTCCACCCCTATCTAGACTGGATTTCATTTGTTCAATAAAGTAAGTTTGCAGTCTCCGTAGAAAGACGTACCCTAAATCCAAACTGCATAGAATGTAATGGAAATTGATCTAAATTTAAGTGCTCTACCAGCTGATCACAAACAACCTTTTCAATTACTTTAGAGGCTATTGATAAAATACTGATAGGCCTATAGTTAACAAGATTAGCCGGATCACCAGTCTTAAATATGGGTGTTATTACTGCTGACTTCCAAGCACTTGGAACATGAGATTGTCTTATTGATAAGTTAACAAGGTGAGTTAAAGGTGTGCTAAGAACATTTGCATAATTAAAAAATATGCTGAATCACATTCAAAAGCATCTTTAGCCCTAGCGCTCCTGAGTTGACTTAAGATTTTTAGTATACAAGATTCAGATACTTCATAAATATTAAAAACAGTAAAATCATAATTTGGTAATATAATGTCTTCTCAAACTAAATCCTTGTGCTAAATCTTGGACTGAATCTATAGAAAAATTGTTAAATACCCTAGCAATGTGATACTTATCTTAAATTAAACGTCCCTGAGATTGTAACTCAATAGCTTTATTATTTATATATATTTTTTTGCACTTTGTTAATATTTTCCCATGCTTCTCTACTATTCTCTTTTGAATTATTTATAAGATCAATGAAAAATTTGGCTTTCGCTTGTCTTAGTTCCTTTACAACTTTATTACGCAGTTGCTGAAATGTTCTTTTATCATGGGCTAACCCTGATTTAATTGATTTCTTTAGGGCATGATCCCTCTGTCTCATTCATTTCTATAATTGTTCATTTAACCATGTAAATTTTGCTTTTTTTTGTTTTAGAAAAGGTGATATTTCTACTAAATGTACTTTTGGTTTTATTAATTTCTGCTATTAAACACTCAGATGCAGCTTCTAGATTATCTGTAGATAATATCTCACTCCAATCTAATGTTTTGATTTCCTCTTCAAATTCATTTTTAAGTTTTTTTAGTATAACATTTAACACATTTCTTTTATCTTGTTGATATAAAAACCTATGTTTTGTTAGTTTTCTTACCACTAATATAAGATTATGATCTGATATCCCTGTTAACAAGTTTATTGACTTTGTTACTCTTTCTGGTTTACAGGGAGTGCAGAATTATTAGGCAAATGAGTATTTTGACCACATCATCCTCCTTATGAATGTTGTCTTACTCCAAGCTGTATAGGCTCGAAAGCCTACTACCAGTTAAGCATATTAGGTGATGTCCATCTCTGTAATGAGAAGGGGTGTGGTCTAATGACATCAACACCCTATATCAGGTGTGCATAATTATTAGGCAACTTCCTTTCCTTTGGCAAAATGGGTCAAAAGAAGGACTTGACAGGCTCTAAAAAGTCAAAAATAGTGAGATATCTTGCAGAGGGATGCAGCACTCTTAAAATTGCCAAGCTTCTGAAGCGTGATCATCGAACAATCAAGCGTTTCATTCAAAATAGTCAACAGGGTCGCAAGAAGCGTGTGGAAAAACCAAGACGCAAAATAACTGCCCATGAACTGAGAAAAGTCAAGCGTGCAGCTGCCAAGATGCCACTTGCCACCAGTTTTGCCATATTTCAGAGCTGCAACATCACTGGAGTGCCCAAAAGCACAAGGTGTGCAATACTCAGAGACATGGCCAAGGTAAAAAAGGCTGAAAAACCACCACCACTGAACAAGACACACAAGCTGAAACGTCAAGACTGGGCCAAGAAATATCTCTTTTTTCTAAGGTTTTATGGACTGATGAAATGAGAGTGAGTCTTGATGGGCCAGATGGATGGGCCTGTGGCTGGATCAGTGGGCAAACAGCTCCAGTCCAACTCAGACGCCAGCATGGTGGAGGTGGAGTACTGGTTTGGGCTGGTATCATCAAAGATGAGCTTGTGGGGCCTTTTCGGGTTGAGGATGGAGTCAAGCTCAACTCCCAGTCCTACTGCCAGTTTCTGGAAGTCACCTTCTTTAAGCAGTGGTACAGGAAGAAGTCTGCATCCTTCAAGAAAAACAAAATTTTCATGCAGGACAATGCTCCATCACACGCGTCCAAGAACTCCACAGCGTGGCTGGCAAGAAAGGGTCTAAAAGAAGAAAAACTAATGACATGTCCTCCTTGTTCACCTGATCTGAACCCCATAGAGAACCTGTGGTCCATCATCAAATGTGAGATTTACAAAGAGGGAAAACAGTACACCTCTCTGAACAGTGTCTGGGAGGCTGTGGTTGCTGCTGCACACAATGTTGATGGTGAACAGATCAAAACACTGACCGAATCCATGGATGGCAGGCTTTTGAGTGTCCTTGCAAAGAAAGGTGGCTATATTGGTCACTGATTTGTTTTGAATGTCAGAAATGTATATTTGTGAATGTTGAGATGTTATATTGGTTTCACTGGTGAAAATAAATCATTGAAATGGGTATATATTTGTTTTTTGTCAAGTTGCCTAATAATTATGCACAGTAATAGTCACCTGCACACACAGATATCCTCCTAAAATAGCTCAAACTAAAAACTACTTCCAAAAATATTCAGCTTTGATATTAATGAGTTTTTTGGGTTCATTGAGAATATGGTTGTTGTTCAATAATAAAATTAATCCTCAAAAATACAGCTTGCCTAATAATTCTGCACTCCCTGTATTGCTAAAGATCAAGTCAATTTGGGTTTCTGATAATGAAGTAATTCTAGTAGGCCCCTGAATTAACTGCACTAGGTCAAAATTGTTTACGATTTCCTGAAGCTTTTTCCTATGTAACTTTTCAGTCCAATTAATATTAAAATCTCCAACCAAAATTTATTCTTTTTTTTGGGGCAAGCTCTTTCATAAGATTTTTTAAATTATCATAAAACCCACTCTTTGATGAAGGAGGTATATATATATATATATATATATATATACCCATTACAGTAAATGACATACATTGAGATAAAACAACTGTTACAGCAATATATTTTATATCCTTTATGGAATTAAATTATATTTTCTTACATTTAATTCCGTCCTTCACATACATAAGCAATCCACCACCTTTTCCAAGCTGTCGATCCTTTCTAAAGACTTTATATCCAGGAACGAGATATGCAGTATTTAGGGATAATTCTGTCAACCATGTTTCCGAGAAGCAGAGCAAATCAAGATTTGAGTTTGTAAGTAACTGTTCCATTACCAAGTTACCAAGCAAATTACCAAGTACGAGCGTGAAAGCGAAAGACTGAAGCAGTGTACTGACGCTGTGACACTTTACCTGATATATTCAAAAGACAGACGAGTCGTTAGCTAGAGACAAGATTAATTAAATATCATGGTTAACAACTATAGTAAGACGTGATCCAGCGGTACAATCTTGATAAACTGTCCGATGTGCACTGCTCTCTAGGATTTTATGCTCAAAACACCTGCTGACTGCTGGAAGCTCAGGTGGCATCGTCTATCGACCCAACCCTACCTGCAGGGTTTTTTCTTCTTTTTGTAAACAGAGGAGCTCTGCAATGAACAACACACTGTAGAACCTTCATTTACCTTTAAAAAAACACATCAAATTGGATAATGTTATCTTCTGAGAACTTCCTGACCTATACGTGCCGCATATACAGCAGGCTCTTAAGAAGTCTTAAATTTCACAAACAAAATTTTAGGCGTTAAAAAGTCTTAAACTCACTGACAAAATTGTGGTGTAGGTCTTAAATCATTTTAAACAGGTCTTAATTTTCCTATGTCCATGTAAAGCTACTCAATCTGACTGACACCCATCTAATCATAACATTTCAATAATTCAATAAAAGTTTATTAACTCTGTTTACCAATATGGTTTAATTGTCTTCCTAACAATAACAATTATTTTTAATGTTTTAACTGGGCCATTAGAAAAAAATAGCCTCGAGTACGTGTGAAATTTAATTCATAACGGTCTTAAAAAGCTCTTAAAAAGTCTTAGATTTGACTTGATGAAACATGTAGAAACTCTAATACAGATTATCAAAAGTTTAATGCAATGTGCTACCTTTGTGCTTTTTGTCTTATCAGTGAAGTAAAATCTCTGTCCGTTGAGGCGATATTTTTTCCTTTTCTTTAATGCGTTAAGAATAATGAACACATTCTCTTATCTGCATTGTTTTATAATACTCTGCGATATAGCCTGGTTCAGATCGCTTTCTCACTACAATCGATCTGCTGCAGAGTTCGTTTCAATCGAGCTGAGACCATCTCATTCAGGCGATCTCGGACCGATTAATTTGGCGCGGATCCGAATGCTAAAGCTGGATTTACATATGCCAAATGAACCGTGCTAACTTGGGAAATGCGCCAGGTTCTGAAACGAAAGTCTAGGTGTGAAAGCCTTTATATTGAAGTTGATATGAAGCCGCACCATGTTGGTGTTTCGTAACATCAATTTTTTATGGGGTGGGCCATTAGCCCAACGCTCAATCCCCAACGTGGAGGACCAAGACATACACACATCACCTACGGATAATTTAGTTTATTTAATTCACCTATAGCACATGTGTTTGGACTGTGGTGGAAACTGGAGCACCAGGTTGAAACCAATGCGAACTCAGGGAGAACATGTCAACTTCACACAGAAATGCCAACTGACCCAGCCAGGGCTTGAACCAGTGACCTTGCTGTGCGCTATCCAGGGTGTGAATTACAGGGGTGTTTGAGGGGATTGACCCTCCTAATTTAAGCCTAGTTTATACTTCTGCGTCAAGTGATCGGTGTGACCCACAGCGCAAGCCTTGTGCGTAGCCTGCATTTCTGTTTCTCTGCAATACACTTCCGAAACACTAGCTGGCAGTAGGTGTTTATGTTTCTCTGTGTCGAGTTTCTTCACTGTTGTTTTGTTTTTTCTGAACACTTCCTTAATGTACAAGTGGCTCAAATTCGCTCATTTTGAGGCGGGAACCGGCGGACGTGCAACAATTTTAATCATAAGGTAAACGCAAAACAACAGTCTCCATTCGGAGCTCCTTCACAGGACTCCACACTTGTAAACACTCACTGCATCTGGTGCGCGACTCTCACCTCCACCCACACGCTACCAAGCCGACCAATCACAGAGCTTGTGCTTTGTGTTACATTTTTTGAGAGGTGCGCGTCAACGTCGCCGACAGCCACGGCGAGGGGCTATGCGTTCATGTGTAGGCTACGCCGTAGCATATCCGTGCGCTTGACGCAGAAGTATAAATCAGCCTTAAGCCTTGCGCCCCGCTGAAGGACATCAAAACAAGATGTTAGGCTATTGAAACTGTTGAAAAACTATTGCCTAAACATATTGGCTAAAAGTAACTTCAAATTAGATGCGTTATTTGTATAATTTGTCCTAAATAGCATTCTAAATACACTAAATAGCCTATCCCACAAAACACTGAAAACTTAAACACATTTTATAAATAAATTAAGATGTAATTTAACTGAAGCATCTATTATACAAATTAGCGTTACCAAAAAAGTCGATACCCCCCCCCCCCCCCCCCCCAAAACCATCAATGCATAATTGGAACACTGGTGCTACCCACTGTGCCGCCCTTTAAAAGCTATCTTTACTGAGGTTTGTCTGCCGTGGAGGTTGCTGATGGTTTCACTTTCACATTAAAAGATGTATGGAAGTGTCAAAGAATTTAAATTCTACACCGCGCCTCATAGCTATTGACCAATCGGCAGAAAAGGGGGCGTCTCATACACGCCCACACGTTGAAATCTCGTTTTTTTGTGTTTGTTTTTTGAATAAATGCAGTCATTTCATTTTTGTTTTGTGTTTTGAGTTAAAAACAGAATAACAGATGAGCTTTTTTTGTGCCGAAATATTTACTGTTTTAATGGTGAATGGATGAATGAATTAATGAAATTACTTGAACCTAATATGACACTATTGCGTTGAGTTTTCCACAGTTTAAGCGTGATTTGTAGAGTTTTATGTCATTTTCGAGTATTTTTAATTTTAAACTAAAATTCGCCGTTGTTCCCGCCTCCCCGTGATGACGTCATAACTGACGCGTTCATTCAGCGTCGAGTCTTCAGAGCTGAGGTGAGTCGTTGACGCTTTTTCTCGTGTTTACACAACAATAAAACACACTTTACAGTTTATTAAAGCGACAATCTGCGACTAGTTTCTGCATTGAGTTTACCTCTATCTGTGTGTCTGCTGACCAAAACAATACAGCAGGCAGAGAGGAGCTCTGAGAGGAACATATGAGCTCAGAGTGTGTGTTTACTGTGTTAGTGTGTTGAGTTTTTACACGTTTGTGTTCGTAATATAGAAAAACATGATATGTGAGGATAAATTATGGTAATATTGCAGCAGATAGATACACTTTGAAGCAGAAAACATTTAATAGTTGTTAATTTAATAGCCGTGCACTTTATCTTCCAAAGGTTTTTGTTATTTCCTAGCTTCTGTGCATAGATGTGCTACTGCTAACAATCTAATCACTTAATTGGTATGAACGCTTGATGGTTAAACTAGATATTGATGTAAATGCAAAAATATGTTTTATTAATTATAATAATAACCTATCCTTAATTATAATAATACCCCATGCTTTTTGATGAGTGTTTATAGTCTTTTCTGTTTCTTCTCCTGAAGCTCTGCCGCCATCAGTGAAAGACAAAGACAGAGTTTATTGAAGGACAGTGAGAAGATGAGTGATCCAGAACCCTGCAGAATTAAACAGGAAGAGACTGAAGAACTAATAGGTTTGTGTTTATTAATTACTCTTCATTAATGAGCCTGGAGCATAAGGTTTTTTGATTTTTAAGTACTTCATGACTTTTATTACATTTGTATATTCGCTTTTATTTTATTGAAATGTTAGAGTTTAGAATATGGTACCCACCTAAAGTAAACAAAAAACAGAAATGTGCGCACATCTAAAAATCTTAGAGGCAGGTGCTCGATCAAAAATAAACACAGTAGCAAAAGATCAAAAGAAAATGGCCACACTGCCACTTTATCTCTCGAAAGTCATTTAATAGCACAACGTTTCGACCTATATGGTCTTCATCAGGTAAGCCTAAAGTAAACATATCGCTTCATGTAAATCAAGTATAATTAAAGAGTACAATTATTTACATTATCCCACTTATTATACAACTACTCTCCGCAAGACATAAAACATTAATCAGAGCTGTGACAAAACATTAACCTACTTATTGTTGGTCGCCACAGTGGAATGAACCGCCAACTTATCCAGTATATGTTTTAAGCAGTGGATGCAGTTGCCATATGCACCCATTCACACACACTCATCAGTGTTTCCTCTAGGATTTTTTTCCAGCTGTGGTGGCAGGCCTTTTTTTTACACAGATCTACCAACTACCTATAGCGTTATTTCAATGACAAATGTCGTGAGCGCAGTATTACAAGTCGAGATCACATTCATGTAATATGAGCATGCGAATCTCTTTGCTTGTGCGCCGATTTCCTCTGTTCGTGCACAAAACTTCTTGCACGTCCTCAAATTTACACTCTCAAGTGCAGATCTTCTTGTATGCTCTCAAATAAATGCTGCTAAAGTGCGTTTCTGTGCGTTTTGCGACATTAATGCGTCCTGAAGTAAAGTGAAACGGCTATAAACTCCAGCAAGATAAAGTCATTGTATGCAGAACCATAGACCTTTATCAATAAAGTATACTTGTGGAAACTAAAAACTGAAAGCTACGTCGTGTTTGCTGGCCTCACGCATCACGCACTTGTCAGTCAGTCAGTCAGCATGACACCCTAAAGGGCACCTATGGTGAAAAATCTACTTTTCAAGCTGTTTGGACAGACATATGTGTATGTGTGGTGTATAGAGCGTCATATTGGGGTGATATAAACACACCCAGTGCTTCTTTTTCAATTTAACAACATTAAAACAGTGGACAAATTGGATCGGTTTTCAGACTGACCGCAACTTGACGTAGGAGTGCGGTCCCCCCGCCCACCGAATTGATTGACAGCTGCGTATTAACATGTCTCCGTAGTAACGTGTATAATCATATCAACCAAACAGAGGACCAGGACGTGCGCACACTAAGCAACCATAAATAAAAGGTCTGTTCAGTTCGCTAGGATCATCAATCATCATCAAATGTGATCAAGAGTGAGTTTTACAAGATTCAATTGTTTTAAAACAGTGCATGTGTGTAATCAATTACAGTGATTTACTTCAGATTTACTTCATCAGCACAGCCGCATGTCAGAACAATTATAAAAGATGCTTCAATCCCGGTTTGTGGACGTTAAATCAGGTTTATTTTGTACATTAACATAACAGATATCCATACAGCAGTGGAGATTAACCTGTATCCTGTCACATCTGCGTGCAAAAACAGTGCAAAACTAAACGCGCGCGCTGTATGTGTGTGTGTGTATTTGTGTGTGTGTGCGTGACCTTTGTAACGACATTGTGTGTGACTCATTCTTGCAACTCCACAACATGCATCAAATACTCATTGGTAAAGTTCTTACTGTAGTTTTTCCTCACAAACGTTACGTGAGATCTTATTCCTTCGTGTTTGTCTGTTGTCTGACGCAGCCGAGGGAGCCGCTGCCAGGCACGTGGAAACGGTGGGCGTGAAGGACTAGCCTTAAAGGCGCAGTACACAAAAACCGCTAGCTGATGCTAAATGCTACAAAGTAGAAACTTATGACAGGTATAATAAATAATCTGATGGGTGTTTTGAGATGAAACTTTACAGACACATTCTGGAGACACAAAAGACTTATATTAAATCTGGAAAAAGGGGTAACCTAGGTGCCCTTTAAAGGGTTGAACAAATACTACGGTTACAGAAAAGTTTGTGATGTTATAATTCACTTACCTTTTATTACGCTTTGATGTGATTATAACCCGCTATAAAAAAAAAACACGACTGAATGTTTTGAATTGTAAAAGTTGTAAATTGTATTAGTTGTAATGTAGCCGTGGCGGGATGAATTTTGGTGTGGTGCCCCGCCACGGAAGAATGAATGCAGCGGAAACCGTGCTCATACACTACGGCCAATTTAGTTCATCAGTTCACCTATAGCGCATGTGTTTGGACTGTGGGGGAGACTGGAGCACTCAAAAACCCACGCGGACATGGCGAGAACATGCAAAACTCCACATGGAAAATCTACCTGGCCCACCCAGGACTCGAACCAGCAACTTTCTTGCTGTGAGGTCACAGTTCTGAGCACTGAGCCACTGTGCCGCCTTAAAAATAAGTATATAAATATATTTAAAAATCTTAATTAAAGAAGCATTTCTGATTGTTTCTATGTTTTACGTAGCACTATTGTCCAGCGTGAGACAACATTTTGTTCTACTGTTTTTCCACACATGTAGTAGAATGATAATGAAGCTTGGCTTGACTTATTTTTCAGACGTGATGGTCAAGGAGGAAAGCGAAGATGAGGAGAAACATCACGTCAAAAGGGAAGAAAAAACTCAATCAAAGATTGAACATGGTTCTTTAATTAAAAGATCAGCTGTAAAATGTTTGACCTGCACTCAGTGTGGAAAGAGTTTCAGACGGAATTACGATCTCAAGGGTCACATGAGGACTCACACTGGAGAGAAACCGTTCACATGTACTCAGTGTGGGAAGAGTTTCACACGATTACCATACCTTAATAAACACATGAGGATCCACCCTGGAGAGAAACCACACAAATGCGATCAATGCAGCAAGTTATTTTTTATTTTTTCAGAGCTGAAGGAGCATCTTAGAGTTCATACGAAGGAGAAACCTTCATGCTCTGTATGTGGAAAGAATTTTACTCGAGAGTCAAGTTTAAGAAGACATCTGAAGATCCACAGTGGTGTGAAAGAGTTTGTGTGCTTTGAGTGTGGGAAGAGTTTTATTACAGCTGCACACTTGAGACTGCACCAGATGATTCACACTGGAGAGAAACAGTACGTGTGTTCACACTGCGACAAGAGATTCGGTCACTTAAGTGTACTGAAAGTACATGAGATGACTCACACTGGAGAGAAGCCATTCACATGTACTCAGTGTGGGAAGAGCTTCACACAATTATCAAACCTTCATCAACACATGCTGATCCACACTGGAGAGAAGAAACACAAATGTGATCAGTGCGGCAAAACTTTTTTGAGGCCCTACGAGTTGCAGAAACATCTTCGAGTTCATACAAAGGAGAGGCCTTATTCATGCTCTGAGTGTGGAAAGAGTTTTACACGGCTGGCATATTTAAATGTACATCAGCAGATCCACACTGGTGTGAGAGAGTTTGTGTGCTTTGAGTGTGGGAAGAGTTTTATTACAGCTAGAGACTTGAAACGACACCAGATGACTCACGTTGCAGAGAGACCTCATGTGTGTTCACACTGCAACAAATCATTTAGGGATTTAGGATGTCTGAAATCACACATAAAGATCCATACTGGAGTGAAACCTCACAAGTGTGATCAATGCGGCAAGACATTTTTGAGGGCTTCACATCTGAAGGAGCATCTTAGAGTTCATGCAAAGGCGAAGCCTGATGCTGAGTTCAGACTGCATGATTTTAGCCCTGATTTTGACTCGTCGACAGGTTTTGAGAAATCGCAGACAAATGCCTGAAATCACAGGCAAATGGATGCTCGTTCATGCGAATGACAATCGCACAGTGTGAACTATCAAGGACATGATATGAGAGAATCGCCGATGAGTCGCCAATGCCCGTAAAATATTTGACGTGCTAAATATTTGGAGCTGTCAGCGATTCAAATCATGCCGTGTGAAATGAGTTTCTGACTGAAAATAACATCCGTGATCCGCCAATGAGAGAGCAGCATTCACTAGCGTGGTTACCTGTAGGCCACCGGGAGGCTGGGGGAGAAGCTAAAAGTGCTCATTTTCAGTTGATTTGGACCCAAGAAATGGAGGAAAAACTAGTGTAAAATTGGTACGAGCACTGTGTCTGTTTGACGTGTCATCTGATCAATATCACAATCAGGTCGAAAAGTAAAAAAGTAAAACAGCTGTTAAATCTCAGAATGAGTCTTTTCGATTCCAGAATCACATGGAATAAATCGTCCATGATCGTTTGCGTAGCTTGTCAGTGAACAATGGGTCTGTGTCGTAAAGCTGCTCAATCTGAAAACTGCTGAAGAGTTATCTTGCCAAAATGCACATAAAGTTCGCCTTTCACGCAGCGCTAACACTGCTTTTAATTACAGCTGAATAACCATATGTCCAGCAATGCAGTGGAATATTCACTGCTGTGACTTCACCGAATCATAATTGCAGGAAAAACAACACTTTATGCCTAAAAGATATTTACCATCTTATCCAGCTTCAAAATGTCAGGCGCTTTTCTAAAGATGTCCAGTTGGTGGCGCATTAGTAGCACAAAATTGTTACAGCTTAGACGATTTGGTTGCTTTGGTTTGGAATCCATGACAGTGGTGAACATAAAGATAATGACAATTAGTGAATAGAGGTGTGAACCTACACTGGTCTCACGGTTCGGTTACGATTATCATGCCATCGATTCAGTTCAATTCGATATCTTGGTGCATCACGGTGCATTAACGATGCTTTTCTTACACAGTTTTATATTTTTTCACACCACAACAATTCTTATTATTTTGAAACGATTCTTTCAATATCGTATTAAAATGTATAAATATATTTAAATGCTATTTGTAATACAATTTTGTCATTTAGTACAAACAGTCAGATATATAAACTGCACCTTTAAACAACACGAGCATTTATATTAAATAAACAAATATAAATATCCCGCTCGCTCTCTGAGCCTTGTCTTGGTCTTGCTTAACAGAAAGGGCTGCGATTGACGCTGACGCACTTCACAGATGAGTGACACTGATAAACTGCAGCGGCGATCACAGCTGATCCATAATAGACGCTGTGGAGAAGACTACAGACATGCGCCCATGTCTGTATCCAGAAGTATCGCTGTAACAGCCAAGAGGAGATGAAAAAAGACGCCCAGCAGGTCAAATGGGCCACAGTGAGGGAGAGAGAAATGGAGTTAACTTTCATTCTCTCAATCGCAGTGAAATAGGGGCTTCTCCTGTTAGTGTCAGTGACTGTCCAGCAAACACACACACAGTGAAATTGTGCAGAGTTTCTGCTTTTTTAAGTAGTTGGAGCGTTGTAAATACTCGCGCTCGCCTCCCTCGCCATAGTAAGCTGCCGCAACATAGCACGTATGAGATAAATGACTTCAGTACATAATAACCGGTTATGATTATTACTGAACCGATACTGAATTGTCCGCACCTGCATCGCGGTGCACCGAAGAAACAATTAATTTTGACACCCCTATTAGTGAATATAAAAATGTGCCAAACAGAAACATTAACCTGTCGTTTGTTGTTCAGCCATTGGTCGGTGTATTTGTCCCACCCCTATAATCGTCAACAACTCTACTGTGAAAACCGATCAATCAGAATCAGGTTGAGCTTGATTCGCCAAGTGTGCAGAAACACTTATGTTTTTTTTTTGTGGGAGCTCAGGGTACATGCATGCATATCAACACAAGAACACAGAAGGATATTTAAATAAGTGGAAAATAAAGTAAACAATAAAAGTTCTTAAGTTATACATCTAGATCAGGGGTTCTCAACCTTTTTTACTTCGAGGCTCACCTCCGTTTACGAAAATATTTTAAAGGCCAATACTTGACTTTTTTTTATACTGATTGTCTAAAAAATGCTGATTTTAAACCTTTATTTAGTAGCAAAACATTTATTTTTACCTTCTTTGCCTCTTATTTTTCTACAGCATTTTTTAAAAAGTGAATATATATAAATATATATATATATATATATGT
>CAIGQZ010032594.1:2295256-2320904 GCA_903798205.1 Danio tinwini
TATGAGCAATTCCAGCATTATGGATGTGACGTTTGCAGTAAAAACTCAAAACATAAATTCACATAGAAAGCATACGTTAACATTATATTGAAATATCTGTTTATATTTTCCAGAGCAACTAACCACAGTATTAAGGGACGAAAAAAATATCAATCTGTAAACATGTTTTATACTTTCAATGAGGAAAATAAACCTGCGTTATGGATGTGACAAAAAAAGTCTGTGAGTTTTCAGTCTACAACATACTTTGTAGAAATTCTGTCAATTAAACTGCACAACCCAAAAGAAACAATGCTAATCAAACAGACACGAGTCGGCTCACTAAAGAACAAACATGATTGATTTTATTTTATTAAATATTTTTGCATTCATGAGGAAAAAGTGTCTTTGTGGATGTGATATCTCTCCGTCATGGATGTGACTGCTGTGAAATTGCCATTTGTGTGATTTTGGCAAATTAAATATAATAGTTTTAAACACTGACAGATACATTTATTAGTATTTCTAAAGTACTGTAAAATACTTGCTTACACAAAAAATGTAGAAATGCTTTCTCTATTTTGGTGAAAACTAAAAAATTTTCATGACAAGGTTGACATTTTTATGGAATTGCTCATATAGACAATTTATTGACAATTTAATGTCAACTGGTCTTGTTTTTCTCTCATTCATTAAACTGATGTCTTTAGATCTACACATTGGCACATTAGGTTAATTTTATTGGTGTCAGCTGACTGAGCAAATTACCTTAAAGTGTTGGGTAAGTTACTTTTAAAAAGTAATAGATTTAACAAGTTACTGACTACTAAAGGAAAATTGTAATTTCATTATATTCCTAATTAATGTAAAAAGTAATCAGATTACTTTGAAGTTACTTTTAAAAAAACTAAACCTAAAGAAAACACTAAAACTGCAGCTCTTTAATTTAATAGTAATTTTATACTTATCATATCTCATCATTCACTTATTTCAATCCTGTTTGCCTTTTTTTCTGTAACCACTGACATCTATTGTATTTATGTTGAAATGTGTATATTCCATACGAAGTATGAAGCTGATCGGTCAGTTTTTGTAAAGCGACTTGCAGTTTTCAACTGGTGTGCCTGGAAAATGCGAGCGTGCGCAATATGCGCTCCGAACATGTGTGCACAAGCCTTCATTGAAAATAACAAACTTGTGCACACTAAAGATGCAATATGTGAACGGCCCCATAAGCAGCTATGCTTCCCTTCACATTCAGAAGATATCTTCACTCCTAATCCTATACAAAAATCCAATGTAGCCTGTTTAGGCTGAGTTGGGCCGTGGTGTTTTTGGGCGCCGGTCTCCTCCTTTGTGAAGAGCATTATTGTGTAATGCTTTCTATTCAAGTGTTTGAACAAGTTGCTGGTCAAGTTAAAAGCAGTCGAAAGTTTTTTAGAGACTGGACACAGACTGCATTTCACAGCAATAATTTTTGTTTTTACACTCAATGAAATCAAAGTAATGTCTGTATATCCACTTAAAGCCGCTCTCGACAGCAGCTATTTCAGCTCACGGTTTCCAGCAACTTAAAAGTGAATGCTCTTTAACTGATGTTAATAGAAATTTTTTCTTCTAAAAACTATATTTGTAACGCAAGTAGCGCAACTTTAGTAACTGTAATCAAATTACACAAATTAAAATGTAATTCGTTACTGTTACGGCCTAAAACTGGCTCGCATGACAACATCAAGGTTTGAGCCGAAACATTGAATTAATTAATTGACGTCCCGTCAATAAACTTTATTTTCAATAAATCAAATGTTATAAAAGAAACAACAAAATATTGACAAACAATTATGTATACAGGTAGGGTAGCTAAGAAAACAGGTCTCTGACTACAACTGTTTTAAATGGACAGATCTTACCTATCACTCCCGTTAAAGGAATAAAAACAGGTGTGTCTTCCGGGCCACTGCTCTACTTCGCTAAACTAAATAAATACCAAAACGTGCCTATGAAAAATAATCCACTACCTGCTACGAAAAAACAAACAAAATCTCAGAATAAACAAACTAGATAACACATTGAGAAAACTAAAGAATCAAAAGTTTAACTAGAACAAAACACTAAAGAGAGCGACATGTAGATGGATCCTGGCATGCGGAGCGCTGAGAGAGGAAGAGAGACCACCATTGCCGGCAGCCTTAAATACCGGAAAACCCAGTGACGTCACCGGCGTCATCTAATTATGGACAAGCCGTGTGGAAAACTCCATCTGAAACTCAAGCGCAACAAGCACATATCCGCAACAAATAAATAAATGAATTAAATAAATAAATAAAACACAGACCCGCGTAACAGTTACATTACTGTGTTCCCCAAAAATGTAATTAGAATACAGTGGCACATTACTGTGGAACGCCTTACACCCAACTCTGTAACATATTGCATCACTTATAAGTAGGCCCGTGCGCAGAATTCCACAGATTTTCCGCAGATTTTTAGCCCATCATTAATTCTGTTTATTTACTTGAGTAAATGTGTGTAAATCTAAATTTATTCAGTTTTTAAATTAATTTCAGTAATATTATTGACTAATATAAAAATGTTCATCTGATTTATGTACAATGCAGTTTGTACAGTGATACTTTCTGTCTTTTAGTAGAGATATTATATGAGAGACTTGCTTTGTTCACCAAATAATGTGAATCTAATTGGATTTGCATTTTAAACATTAAATAAAAGTTAAAAAGACATTATTTTTTATTTCACATATTAAGGTTTTAGTTATGATACTCCTGAAATAATTCTGCAGAAATCTGCAGATTTTTACCAAAATTCGCTGCAGAAATAGCAAAAAACATCCGCAGATTCCGTCAGGCACTACGTATAAGATATAGCATCATACTAGTCTTTCTTTCCTCAATCAGTGTAAATGAATCCATTTTCTCTGTTTCTTCTCCTGAAGCTCTGCCGCCATCAGTGAAAGGCAAAGACAGAGTTTATTGAAGGACAGTGAGAAGATGAGTGATCCAGAACCCTGCAGAATTAAACAGGAAGAGACTGAAGAACTAATAGGTTTGTGTTTCATAACGTTTTGATTAGACAAACTTTTCCAGAGGGCAATTGCACAAATGTCGACTCAAGAAAGCCAGGATAAGAGAAAAAGCGCAGCTTGACCTAGCTTAATCGGCTCCTCCTGGCTTACTTGATTGCTGATCCAGGATGAGAATGAGCCGCTATGTCAAGCCTGATGTTATTGTCCAGGATAAGTGCACATTCACTGCATTTGTTAACAGACCACAGGATCGATCACAGAATTAATAATGCAAGTATGGATAAAACCTGATGTGAGCCAATCAAAAAGCCTCTCGCCCACCAATCAGGAACTCCCATTACTTTCATACAGAGAATTAACAGAAACATGAGGTGGGATGTATTAACAAATTTAATCGTTTACTTGTCACCAGTGGACGTTCATACTTATCTTGAAGATTGTCAAACACTTACCCATTATTGCAGATCTATTTTATCTGTTCAGTTTATCAGGTTTATTTTACTTCATCTATATGATCATTTAAATATCGCTTTCATTTAGGATTTTCCTTTTTAATCGAGTCTATTTAATCTATGTTTCATCTTTAACATCAAATCAGTTTTATATGTATATATATATATATAAACATAATAAATATAAGATTGTTGACATTTTCTAGTTTGTAATTGTTAGATTTAAAAGATCTTTCTATACCTAAAGATGTTTCGTGGACAAAGTATTATTTTAATGAATTTTTGCTTAAATGCTTTTTTCCTCTTTAATCATTCATCTTTTTTTTATATATATTTTATATTTATTTCTTCTATATTTAAATCTGAAACAGGTATATATGAACATAGACTACCTGACAAAAGTCTATCCAAGTTTTAGGAACAGCAAATAATAACTTGACTTCTAGTTGATAATTTAGTATCAGAAGTGGCTTATATAAAAGGCAAAGGCCTCTAGATGATGCTTATTTTACCTAAATAAAATATGATCATGCCTTGATTCTGAATGATTTCATTAGGACAGTAAGGTCTGACTCTGCTTAGACAAAAGTCTCATCACTGAACCTTCAATAATGTCCAGTATAGAATATAAAGTCATGCTGCAGTGGAAACAGAATGAATATTGTGTATGACTCCATCATGAGCTTGGAGGACTGCATCCAGACATCTCTGAATGACTCAAATCACGCATTAATAAAGTCATCTGGAATGGCAAAGAAAGCGTTCTTGCAGGACTCCCAGAGTTCATCAAGACTCTTTGGATTCATTTTCAATGCCTCCTCCTCCATCTTACCCCAGACATGCACAATAATGTTAATGTCTGGTGACTGGGCAGGCCAATCCTGGAGCACCTTGACCTTCTTTGCTTTCAGGAGCTTTGATGTGGAGGCTGAAGTATGAGAAGGAGCGCTATCCTGCTGGAGAATTCACCCTCTCCTGTGGTTTGTAATGTAATGGGTAGCACAAATGTCTTGATACCTCAGTCTGGTGATGTTGATCATCCACTCTGCAGATCTCTCGCACGCCCCCATACTGATTGTAACCCCAAACCATGATTTCTCCCTCCCCAAACTTGACTGGTTACTGTGAGAATCTTGGGTCCATGCGGGCTCCAACAGGTCTTCTGCAGTATTTGTGATGATTATGATGCAGTTCAACAGATGATTCATCTAAAAAATCCACCTTCTGACACTTTTACACATGCTCAACTAGAAGTCAAGTTATTATCTGCTGCTCTTAAAAGTGGGATCTACAAGACTTTTGTCACATAGTGTATATAAAATGCTTATAAATTTTTACATTTTTAATTCTAATAATTAGAAAATATATGTAAAATATCCAAGAGCATGGAGTGACTAAAACACATTATTGTCTTATAGCATTGAGAATGATACTAACATATTGATCACTAGGATAAATCTTAGCCTGGTTGTTAGCCTGCTAGCTGCAAAGAATAAATCTCCATACTAATTTTATTTAGCTTAATTTGAAGGATTCAAGGCTAAATTCAGCCAGGAAAGCCTCAAAATCCCAGCTTAATCCCTTATCTTTTGTGCAACACCCATCTGGTCCTACATCTTCCATGGAATATTAACATATATGTAAACATATTTGGCCTAGAGCTCCATCTGCTTGTAAAGACTAGCCCAGAGCGGTGTATGCTGTAAAGATATGTAGTTTAGCGCCCCATCTGCTGTTGAACATTACCTTTTAAAATATAACTTACTTTATTTTCAGACGTGATGTTGAAGGAGGAGAGCGAAGAACTGAGTGAAGATGAGGAGAAACATCATGTCAAGAGTGTAGAAGAAACTCACACAGAGGACGAACACAATTTTATAGAGAAAAGAAAAGATTTCACCTGCACTCAGTGTGGAAAGACTTTCTGTCGCCAATATGATCTCAAGCTTCATCTGAGGATCCACACTGGAGAGAAACCTTACAAGTGTTCACACTGCGACAAGAGTTTCTATTGTTCAGCACACCTGAAATCACACGAGAGGATCCACACCGGAGAGAGACCCCACAAATGTGATCAGTGCGGCAAATCATTTTCATGGCCGTCAGGTTTGAAGAAACATCTTAGAGCTCATACAAAGGAGAAGCCTTATTCATGCTCTGAGTGTGGAAAGAGTTTTACAGATCAGTCACATTTAAAAGGCCATCAGAAGATCCACACTGGTGTGAGAGAGTTTGTGTGCTTTGAGTGTGGGAAGAGTTTTATTAAAGCTGGAAACTTGAAACAGCACCAGATTATTCACACTGGAGAGAAACCATTCACATGTACTGTGTGTGGGATGAGTTTTAAGCAATCATCAAACCTAAAAAACCACATGCTGATCCACACTGGAGAGAAAACACACAAATGTGATCAATGCAGCAAAACATTTTTAAGAGCTTCTCATCTGACGGACCATCTTAGAGTTCATACAAAGAAGAAGAACTATTCATGTCCTGTGTGTGGAATGTGTTTTACACAATTACGAGATATCAATGCACATCAGAAGATCCACACCGCTGTGAGAGAGTTTATGTGCATTGAGTGTGAGAAGACGTTTGTTAGAGCTGCAGATTTGAGACGACACCAGAGGACTCACACTGGAGAGAGACCTTACAAGTGTTCACACTGCGACAAAAGATTCAGCCAGTCAGGACATCTGAAAGGACATGCAAGTATTCACACTGGAGAGAAACCGTACACATGTACTCAATGCGGGAAGAGTTTCAGAGCTTCGTTTTCCCTTAATTTACACATGCTGATCCACACTGGAGAGAAACCACATAAATGTGATCAATGCGGCAAAACATTTCTGAGGGCTACAGAGCTGAGGAGACATTTTCTGGCTCATACAAAGAAGGAGCCTTATTCATGTTCCCTGTTAAGAAAGAGTGAAGATTACTAGGTACGTTTCCATCCACCTATTTTTATGCCCATTTTGGATATGCACTTAAAAAAAAACAGTTGATGGAAACGTCAAGATGCGCATACATTTTGAAAATGTGCATAAAAACATATAAGCATAACTGAGGAGGATAAACTTTTTATTTGATAAGAAAAGATGCGATGGAAACACTTTTACAGATCAAATTCCAGTATGCGCATTAAAAACTGTTATAAGAGATCATAAGATGATGAAAATGTGTGTGAATGGACAAACAAGCCGGCTGAACACACTGTAAGGCCGTACTCACACTATGTACAGTTGTTTTGAACCGGGCCAAAGCATGCTTGTCCCCCCTCCTGTCTGATGATGCTCTGTTCAGTAAGCGCTCTTGCTCAGCACAGTGGAGATTTCTTTAGTTATATCGTTTAAGTCGTTTGATATGTGGTGACACGCAGTCTAATATTTCACCACATATCAGCCACTTTTGACGCTCATAAACAATCATAAAGTCCTCGTGCTGCAGGAATTAGGAAGTTTGCTGAAGGCGCAGCTGACGTGCAGTGAGGGATTTGTGTCTTTAATAATCTACGACAGTTTGCGTTCATTGAACAGTACGAATGATTAATTAATCCATATGAAACAATCCCTTAAAAGTCACGTCTCGCTTTCAGTTTCGGGCTCAGGCACGCTTGCACTCACACTGTAAGTGTACCGCGCCTGAGCCCAAGTGAACCGTGCTCAGGCCCACCTCTTCCAACCGGGCCGGAGCTGCCCAAGTGTACCATGCCTGAGCCCAATTCAGAGCACTCACACTTCTCAAACGATCCGGGAAACGGGCCTGGGCACGGTTCGGATAGCATAGTGTGAGTAAGCCCTTAAACATCTGAAATGTTGTTTTGGTCATTCTAAAGCGCCTGAACCGTTTCACATTAGTGTTATTATATTATTAATTACCTCCAGAATCAAGAGCGTCTGTGCCCACACGTCTCATGCCTTCAAATGCCACCCCGCATTGTCCACTGTGGTGCAAATCATTTATTAAATGAGGAAAAGATTCACGCAGCTTCTCCTACTCCAGCAAACCCCATTTTTACTTTTAATATTTGGCGCCAGATAATCAGTAAGTGTCGATTTTGTTCGCTTTTGACTCATTGGATAAAAATGCTACTTTATTTGCACGTCTTTTATGCGATAATCCAGTTTTGTGCATACATTTTATTCACATTTTTGGATGGAAACATAGCTAGTGATATTTACCTTCCTGAAAACTCTCAGATTCCACAGCTAAGTGTGTATTCATATAACATTAAAGGGCCATGAAACCCTTCTTTTGGTTCAAGTCTACCTCAGGACTTTCCATAGATATATACACTAGATATCGCATACTGACCCTGATCATGCGTCAATAGCGCCGTCACAAATTTTGTACAGTGCTCCCAGCACAAATGTCATTCAACCGCACTAGTCAAGGCCGTGTGCCAACGTGAAGATGCAGGACTTTAGCGCTGTGTACAATGTAGTAACGAGCAAACAAAGCACAAAGGCAGAACATTTCATAGGTAAGATTTAGCTTTTTACATTTTTATGTTATGAACTTTTGTGCTCAACAAGTCACGTTATTGATGATAATACAGACACTTACTGCATTCACTATAAGGCAAAGTAGCACCAACTTGCACTAAATACCAGGCTTATGCTAGTTTTGTTGAATATCAGCAAACAATGCAAAGGAAATACAGCGAGACGCTGCGGTGCCAAAACGTGTATTATTGTCAGCTAAGTGAACGAGTCGTTCATAACGGAGATTCATTCACGAACGAATCGCTCCCTCCGTCAGAATGAGAAGTGAAAGCAGGAGAGGGGGTGTGCTTCAGGACATGGATTAGATCAAATCTAACAGGAGGGAGGATAATACATTTACATGCACACAAACACACACTGTTTGTCAGCAATGCCCGTGTGGTCACTGATCCATCAATATAGAAAAGTGATGTATAATTATAATATTTCGTAATAAAAAATAAAAAATTGCATACTGACCAACGGGAAAACTCCCGATCATAGATATATGTGTAAATCTCTGGCTCTGGATGGCCACAGTCCTCCACTGCAGCTTGGTCTTGCATTCATTTCAAAGGAGCGCTACCCTGTACTAAAATGGCGGCTCTATTGACGCATTCCTTCCAATAGACAACAGCAGGGTATGAGGATTTTCTTAAAAAATGCATGATGGGCATGGAAAGAGGGGAGCAAACAACTGTTGTCAGTCGGCTCACAAAATGAGACACAAACTGTGAGGAGACCCATGATTTTATAGTTTACAAAGTTAAAGTGCAAAGAAATAAACAGTAGTTTAATGTCCTGCTACATTTGTTATTGGTAATTTCATATACACATAACCACCATTTGTTAGATCATTGTTACGCCCCGTGTGGCTCAGAGGATGAAAAGAGCTTAACATAATTATGACAACCCAATATTTTAAGAACTCCCCTGAGATGATAGCTGCTATGAATCGACACAGACAGTAACATGGCAAAAAAAAGTGGTTCGCTTTATTACAATAAAGATAAAGGAAAATAATATTTAAATCACCCAAAATATATTTACAAATGTGTACAATAAATGTGAAATGAATTAAACAAACAACCTCATAGAGGGAAGGAAAATAAGAGGTCCCAAATCAAAGAAAATAAAAAATTAAACACCCGCTAACTTATCCCTCCCCCACCTCTAAATAACTAAAGACAAATATGTAAATAAGAAAAAAAACATCTTCGGCGTCACACGCCCCTTACTCAACTGCACTCACTGGAACAAACATACACTGAGTAGCACCCGCTTCTAACCTACTGGATTAACAGAGAATCAACTACAGGGAGTGCAGAATTATTAGGCAAGTTGTATTTTTGAGGATTAATTTTATTATTGAACAACAACCATGTTCTCAAAGAACCCAAAAAACTCATTAATATCAAAGCTGAATATTTTTGGAAGTAGTTTTCAGTTTGAGCTATTTTAGGAGGATATCTGTGTGTGCAGGTGACTATTACTGTGCATAATTATTAGGCAACTTAACAAAAAACAAATATATACCCATTTCAATTATTTATTTTCACCAGTGAAACCAATATAACATCTCAACATTCACAAATATACATTTCTGACATTCAAAAACAAATCCGTGACCAATATAGCCACCTTTCTTTGCAAGGACACTCAAAAGCCTGCCATCCATGGATTCTGTCAGTGTTTTGATCTGTTCATTATCAACATTGCGTGCAGCAGCAACCACAGCCTCCCAGACACTGTTCAGAGAGGTGTACTGTTTACCCTCCTTGTAAATCTCACATTTGATGATGGACCACAGGTTCTCTATGGGGTTCAGATCAGGTGAACAAGGAGGACATGTCATTAGTTTTTCTTCTTTTAGACCCTTTCTTGCCAGCCACGCTGTGGAGTACTTGGACGCGTGTGATGGAGCATTGTCCTGCATGAACATCATGTTTTTCTTGAAGGATGCAGACTTCTTCATGTACCACTGCTTGAAGAAGGTGTCTTCCAGAAACTGGCAGTAGGACTGGGAGTTGAGCTTGACTCCATCTTCAACCCGAAAAGGCCCCACAAGCTCATCTTTGATGATACCAAACCAGTACTCCACCTCCACCTTGCTGGCGTCTGAGTCGGACTGGAGCTCTCTGCTCTTTACCGATCCAGCCACGGACCCATCCATCTGGCCCATCAAGACTCACTCTTATTTCAACAGTCCATAAAACCTTAGAAAAATCAGTCTTGAGATATTTCTTGGCCCAGTCTTGAAGTTTCAGCTTGTGTGTCTTGTTCAGTGGTGGTGGTTTTTCAGCCTTTCTTACCTTGGCCATGTCTCTGAGTATTGCACACCTTGTGCTTTTGGGCACTCCAGTGATGTTGCAGCTCTGAAATAAGGCAAAACTGGTGGCAAGTGGCATCTTGGTAGCTGCACGCTTGACTTTTCTCAGTTCATGGGCAGTTATTTTGCTCCTTGGTGTTTCCACACGCTTCTTGCGACCCTGTTGACTATTTTGAATGAAACGCTTGATTGTTCGATGATCACGCTTCAGAAGCTTGGCAATTTTAAGAGTGCTGCATCCCTCTGCAAGATATCTCACTATTTTTGACTTTTCGGAGCCTGTCAAGTCCTTCTTTTGACCCATTTTGCCAAAGGAAAGGAAGTTGGCTAATAATTATGCACACCTGATATAGGGTGATATCATTAGACCACGCCCCTTCTCATTACAGAGATGCACATCACCTAATGTGCTTAACTGGTAGTAGGCTTTCGAGCCTATACAGCTTGGAGTAAGACAACATGCATAAAGAGGATGATGTGCTCAAAATACTCATTTGCCTTATAATTCTGCACTCCCTTGTATGTGGGTGTAAAAATGTAAGTCGCGTGACATACTTCACTTTCACTTCCCTTTTAGTAGATTTAAGCAAGTCTGAATGCAGACACATTGGATAGCAGTGCAGCAGGTCTCCTGCCCTGTCTATTCCAACCATTAGACCTGCCGGTAATCTGGAGGATTTTAAACATGTGTGAACACAGCAGCACGGATATAGGCGATAAAAATGTCTGTACCCGCGGCTTATCTTATACTGAGCGCGATTAGTAGCGCAACAACGACCCACATCAGTATGGTAAACTAACCTCTCTCACGACGGTCTAAACCCAGCTCAGGTTCCCTGTTAGTGGATGAACAATCCAACGCTTGGTAAATTCTTTTTCACAATGATAGGAAGAGCCCACATTGAAGGATAAATGGGAATGAACTCAACTGATAAAATACAAAGTCCGCCATTCCCCAATTCTCGTATGGCTCTCCAGACAAAAATGCTGTAAAGCAACAGCTTTGCTGTATCGGCCCTGACAGCATTTCCCTGACAGGAAAAACATGCAACAAACCTCGTGGATCATGGAAACAAACACATACAACCCTTCATGAACGGCTAAATACTGTGTGCCGTATGCAGAGTCTGCGGACGCGGTCTCACCCAGTCATTGGGTCTTACAGCTTGGCAGCACTGTTGCCAACTATTTTCAATGAAAAGGCGCTAAGCTGTGCCCGAAATGTCACTAGATTACATCATACCTCAATTTGCATATTACTGACTTCATCACGTTCTACCGTTTCTGTTTGTTTAACAGCCTATGGTCAGTACAGGAGTATTTATATTTGCACTACGCTTTATGTAAGCATGTCAATTTACTAAATGTATTGCTGTTTGAATACAGTATATCAATGTAGATGTGTAGTGAATTTGCAGTAATCGCTCAGACGTAATAAACTCAGACAAGTTCCAAAACTGTCACTAATATATCTCTGATTGTGAACAAGAAAAGAATAAACGGTCAAATTAAATTGTTAAAATAAAAAAGCAGCAGATCGGTTTGACCATACAATGGAAACACCTCACACTGCCGGTGCTAAATCATTTGCTGTCGGTATGCAGAGGAGTGATCTGCAGGCTGCAGGTATGAGAGACTGCTGTACGAGGACTGACTAGGCCACCTATGAGTGTTCTGAGGCCGGGAAGGGGCCAACGACATCATCGGCAGCTCATTGAGAAGAGTAGGAATGGTACAGCATGGACACATGACAGTCTATAAAAATCTCTAGTAACACACAAAAAAGACGCTAAATTTGTCAATAGGGCGGTCTAAAAAAGTCACTAAATATAGCAACAAAGTCTACTTTATCTTCGAAAAGCACGTGCTCTTATGAATAATTAAGAAGCAGGGTCTTCTCATAGGGTAAGAAAACTCAGCTATGAATAATAATGAGAAACCAACACATCATCACTCCACTTGTAGTTTTTCACTAGGTCACCTATTTCGATCCCGCCCCAAAAATTATTTCAAACCCAGAAGATGATATTAGCCTACAAAAGCTCCAAATTATCCAGTTTTCCCCACAATTAAAGCTGACAGGTGCTAACGTTTCTTAACTGATGCTCAACACACACACACACACACACACACACACATCTGTTAAAATCTAAAAAAGTACTCCGGAGTGTCTTGAACCTTTAATTCAAAACTGACAGCAGTTTTATTGACAGGTGATCCAGTCAACCATAACCAGAAATTCTGTGCCCCCATCACTGTCCACCATACAGCTATCTAGAATACATGATTATATGGTGTCATGGATTTGCAAGTAAAACATTTCATTATATTGAAAGTCAATGGAGCAAAAACAGCCACCAACATAACCAAAGGGTAGTAAATTAGAGTGTGTTGTTGAGTTTTTGAAAAAAAAAAATCAAAGCTTTTGTCCAAAATATGTCAAAAAATAAGATTCATCACCAAAAATGATTCAATTTGCTGAAACACAGAGAAAGTTGTGGTCAAGTTAAGCTTCAAAATCCGCTCAGAGTGGATGAAAACACCCCCAACAGAACAGAAGGGTTAAATGTGGTATTTTCATTTATTCAGAATTCTTTTTAAAATATATATAAAATATAAAACATACTTTTTTTGTGTCATGTAACATTTTTCATTCATTTATTCATTCATTCATTTATTCGTTTTTTTTTTTGGCTTGGTTCCCTAATCTCGGGTCACCACAGTGGAATGAACCGCCAACTTATCCAGCATATGTTTTACACAGTGGATGCCCTTCCAGCTGCAACCCAACACTGGGAAAAGTAACATTTTTAATTAATACATTTTTACATTCTTTAAAAATACATTCTTTGTGTATTAAAATAAATTAATAAAAAATGTTACACAAAATATATGTTCATTTTTATTTATAAATATTGATTTAATTTAAAACCTTTCCCTTTACTCTTTCTATAGGGCAAGTGCTCACCGGAGAAATTGCTGTTGTTTCTTCTCACTCTCAAAAATATAGATCTTATTTCGGTACTCAGCAGCATACTCCATATTTCCATGCAGTAGAGCCTCGTACCTACAGATAAGAATAAAAACCACCTTGTTAATGTTTACAAAGAGTAAGTCTGTAATTAAGCTCATTCTCACCACTAGTGTTATTGTGTGTCTTACCTTTGTTTACCATCAAGATAAGTGACAGGACAGAACCCCTTCATCTCCACCTGCTGAGGGAACCTGCTCTTCACCTGTCTTGCACTAAGCTTATGGGGTAGGAGTGAAGCAGGGGGTAATGGGTACGGGCAACCTGGTGCCACAAACTGCTCTGGAGACTCTAGAAATCTCTTTTAAGAAATGTATACAGAGAAACAGATCTGAACGCATCCGGTTATTTCTCCCAGAAAACTCCCGTAATATCACCCCGCCCCCGGTCCTCAGCTTTTTTGGCACAGTCTGTGACACCCCCGGGTCGCAGCGGCCACCCGAAACCTGGTCCATAATACAGTTGCTAACCCGGCTTTCAACTGTGTTATTTAGACAAACACACACCGCCAACCACGGAAATAATTAATTATTTTTTTTGTGCTGCCCACTACCATTTGATCCACGGACCACTGCCGTAGATCACTGAGAATAAATGTAAACCACTGTTAAATCTCAGAATGAATCTTTACGATTCCAGAATTACATTGTATAAATCGTTTATCGTTAGCGTAGCTTGTCAATGAAGTATGGGTCTGTGCAGTAAAGGTACTCAATCTAAAGTCAGTCATTCAATTCACCTTTATTTGTATAGCACTTTTACAATGTAGATTGTGTCAAAGCAGCTTCACATAGAAGATTATAGTGAATGTAAACAGTGTCAGTTCAGTTTTCAGTGTGAAAGTTCAGTTTAGTTCAGTGTGGGTTAATAATCACTACTGAGAGTCCAAACACTGAAGAGCAAATCCATCGATGCGCAGCTCTACAGATCTCGAACCATGCAAGCCAGTGGCGACAGCGGCGAGGAAAAAACTTCACCAATTGGCAAAAGTGAAGAATAAAAAAAAAACCTTAAGAGAAACCAGGCTCAGTTGGACACGGCCATTTCTCCTATGGCCAAACGTCTTGTGTGGAGCTGCAGTCTAGGCGCATCTCCGGCAATGCAATGCAGTGGCGCCCCCAGAAAATATTCTTAAGGGTGGCCAGAAGAGGCCACACCAAATCTTGGGGTGGCACACAAAACAATAAATAAATTCAGTGCAATGTTATATATTTTTTTCTGGTAAATGAAATAATGTGATTAATTGATTTAATTCATAACTCTTGAAATATCGCAATCTATTCCTTGAAATAATCAGCAAGTACACGTGCAAACCAAATAAAAATCAATATTTAGTTTATAAACACTTTTCATATATAAAAATATCTTTTCAGTTATTTTTCACATATATGCCATGACTAAAATTAATGAGGATCAGTGAATTAATTATTAAAACTAGCAAACAAGTGTGTATGGATGTTTCCCAGTGATGGGTTGCAGCTGGAAGGGCATCTGCTGCGTAACGCATATGCGGGGTGAGTTGGCGGTTCATGCCACTGTGGTGACCCCAGATTAATAAAGGGACTAAGCTGAAAAGAAAATGAATAAACTTTTTTGAGCCACAATATTATTAAGACCGTTTCTTCTATTGATATACCTTAAGGTAAATATTCAATTGCCATTGCTGTCTATTGAAGGTGTGCGTCAGGTACGTCAGTGGCACCAATTAATCCACAATGATTAAGTGGCTGCTATTTATTTATTCTTTTATTTATTGAAATATTTTGAATTTACTTAGTAAATAGTGAATTTACTTTAGTACATTCTTATGTATTTAATTAATATTATCAGCAGCAAAATCCTATTGGGGTGGCCACAGGGCTTTGGCCACCTCTTGGGGGTGCCCCTGATGCAATGGAATATTCAATCAATCAATCAAGGCCTTTATTTGTCGACAAAGAATCGACGGCTGCCCGCCCTTGCCGGAATATATCCACACACACACACACACACCCACACCCTCTCGACCATACACAAACATCACATTTCAGGGGAAGACAGGTCAATTAAGAAAAAGGAAGTAAGATCCAATTCAGGAAAGAGGCGAAAAAAAAAACTCCCTCTCACCTTGCTCTTGAGTTAGAGCAGTGTGAGATCAGGGAGATAAAAAAAGCCCCAGCAGTCAAGCACATAAACACATAGACATGACATACATCGCAACAGGGGATGGGAAAGGGGGTGTGGATATAGTCCGGCAAGGGCGGGCAGCCGTTGATTCCTGCAGCCATGGAGGTGCTGGTCACAGTCCCACCTACCCCCTCCAGTGGATGAAAGCACACGAAGGCGTGGGTTAGGTAGTGAAAGTCTATCTGTAGCTGTGTATGTGTGTGTGTGTAAGCCTGTAGAGTCCAACAGGTGTCCTTGACAGGGAGCAGGAATTTCAGAGCGTCTCCTTATCTTGCTATTCGGGAGAAGTTGTTTTTCTCCAGCCGAGGCCGTCTGGCTGGAAAAACACAGGGAGCCGAAAGAGCAGAAATTATTTCAAATTTAGGTCAATATCTGCCAATTTCACAGATATTGTTAATGGGCTTATTTCGCATAAGCCCATCAGCAGAAACCCTGTTATCAAAGTTCCAAATAGGTAGATATCTTCAATATCCTCCAGGGACAGAGCAGCCAGGCACACGACACGCCACTTCTCCCACTCATCCATCACATATCCAGCTGCAAATGTCCCGGCAGGACAAGTGGGCTCTCCCGAGCCCAAAGTTCTCGTGGAGAAGATGGTGTCAATCGCGTTCAGAGACCAGTTGAGTCACTGCTGTGACTCCACTGTTTCATAATTTCGAATAAACACTTTATGCCTTAAATATTTTTAATAAGTGTGTCCATCAAAGTGTTTTTAAGAGTTACCATAACTCTTTTTCATTATGTCAAAGTAATCTTTTTTAAATTATAAGTTTAACAGTGATGACGCAGTGGCGCAGTAGGTAGGCACAGCAAGAAGGTCGCTGGTTCGAGCCTCGGCTTGGTCAGATGGCGTTTCTGTGTGGAGTTTGCATGTTCTCCCTGCGTTCGTGTGGGTTTCCTCCGGGTGCTCCGGTTTCCCCCACAGTCCAAAGACATGCAGTACAGGTGAATTGGGTAGGCTAAATTATCCGTAGTGAATGAGTGTGTGGATGTTTCCCAGGGATGGGTTGTGGCTGGAAGGGCATCCGCTGCGTATAAACTTGCTGGATAAGTTGGCGGTTCATTCCGCTGTGGCGACCCCAGATTAATAAAGGGACTAAGCTGAAAAGAAAATTAATAAAGTTTAACAGTGTGCATGTACATCTATCTTTGTCCCTTTTCCAGAATTTTCCTATTTTTTCTCCAGTAGGTCTTTAATTATTTCTCCGTTTATGTCTGTTTTTGTATCTCCACAGAGTATAAGGTGCATTAAAACCTCCATAAACACTTTATTTTCCTCCATTCATACATTTGTTTTAACAAACGTGTTATTCTACTTTAATTTCTTATTTAACTAAATAATTTATTTAATAAATGATATTCATCTTCCCCCAATTACATCTGACACAATCAATCATATCCTCCCAGATTAGACATGTCACCTGTATAGTGCATAATAAAAAAGGTTTTAATTAATTTGTGCTATAAATTTTATGATAATTTTTGTTTTATATTAATTTATTTATTATATAAGCAACGTTTTAAAGTGCCTAAACAGGATTTCCCCTCATGACTGAGTAAGGTGTTGTTGTTTTTGTCTACATTAGCAATTATTTTTATTATCCGCCGTTGTTCCCGCCTCTCAACGATGACGTCAACACTGACGCGTTCATTCAGCGTCGAGTCTTCAGAGCTGAGGTGAGTCGTTGACGCTTTTTCTCGTGTTTACACAACAATAAAACACACTTTACAGTTTATTAAAGCGACAATCTGCGACTAGTTTCTGCATTGAGTTCACCTCTATCTGTGTGTCTGCTGACCAAAACAACACAGCAGGCAGAGAGGAGCTCTGAGAGGACAACATGATCTGAGGAACTTGTTTGTGTTGGCGTGTTTGCTTTTTCTATGTTAATGTCTGTAATGCCGCGAAATATGATCTGTGAATGGAAATATGGGAGTCTACTGCAGCATAAATATTTAGTTTGATGCAGAAAATAAACATTAAATTAATAGCTTGTGGTGCTCTTTGTCTTATTTTTAAAATAGTGATTAGTTCATTGTGCAAACACTGAGAATGACATGAGCTGATGTGCTGCTGGTGATCCTGAATGGCTGATTAATAAGAGTTTATATTCTGAGGCTCAATAATATCAGAGCTGCTGAAATCCTCTTTGTCATCTCAATAATTTCTTTTTTTTTTTTACCTCTTCAATATACTGATGTCTTCTGGTCTACAATTTGCCACATTAGGTTAATTGGTAACTTGAGCAAACTATATAATCATATATTGTATCTCCTATAAGATCTAACATTATAATATGATTTATTTTCTCAATCAGTGTAAATAAATCAGATTTCTCTGTTTCTTCTCCTGAAGCTCTGCCATCATCAGTGAAAGACAAAGACAGAGTTTATTGAAGGACAGTGAGAAGATGAGTGATCCAGAACCCTGCAGAATTAAACAGGAAGAGACTGAAGAACTAATAGGTTTGTGTTCATTCATTACTCTTCAATAATGAGGCTGATGAATAGTTAATGCCGAGTTCAGACTGCATGATTTTCAAAGTGGTCGTGTCACAGATGTTTTCACACTGTATGACTATTTGGGCTAGCGTTTTGTAACTGCTTTGTTTACACTGCAGAACGGATCAACGACAGCGGGTTTCACACTGCATGACTTTAAAATAGGAAGAATCGCAGACAACTTTGTCCAAACTACGTCTCACAACCAAAAACACGTAGTATATCTTTTGAAATTAACTACATAATGAGAAAGAAGCCTTTAATGGGGTAGAAAATGTACATTTGCTCACATTTGTTTGAAGCGAATTAGTCATTTCTGTTCAACTTTTTGTTTGGACCCGGTTGTGGTTTTGCTCAGATGACACGTCAAACAGACACTGGTGCTCCTGCCAAATCTCTGCTAGTTTTTCCTCCATTTCTTGGGTCCAAATCAACTGAAAATGAGCGTTTTTAACTTTTCCCCCAGGTTCCTGCTGGCCTGCAGATAACCACACTAGTGGATGCTGCTCTCTCATTGGCTGTAGGTGATCGCTGATGTTAATTTCAGTCAGAACACATTTCACACGGCATGATTTGAATCGCCGACAGCTCCAGATATTCAGCACGCATCGGCGACTCATCTACGATTCTTTCAGATCACGTCTTTGATAGTTCACACTGTGTGATTGTCACTCGCGTGCACGAGCATTAATTTGCCTGTGATTTCAGGCATTTGCTGGCGATTTCTTAAAACCTGTCGGCGAGTCAAAATCGGGGTTAAAATCATGCAGTCTGAACTCATATGTTGTTCATATTTAAGCACTTCATCAGTTTTAGTGCCTTTTTCAATATTAACGTTATAATTGTTACACCTTCTCTCTCCAGTCTCGATCACCATATTTGTGAAATTGACAAAATGAAAATAAGCCTTATTGACGACACTACATGTAAATTTGAGGTCAGACTAGTTAAATAAAAAATGTTTTCTAAATAGATATTTAAATTGTTCACTTGAAGTTGCAATTGGAGATCTTAATATAGGCTAGCTTTAGCCTGATAGCACTGAAACCCTGATGTCCCACCCTGCAAATCACCATCCAAAGCCACGCCTACTGAATGCATGACATCACTATAATACATCACATAACATTCATCAAAAAGAAAACTGTATTGTACAGATGCTAATTACATTATCAAACGTGATGTTTAACAATTTATGAAAGTTGGCAAATTTTGACAGGCAGGTGGGACAGACTAGTGTAGGGCTATTTAATTAGTGTGTCATGGGGGCCAGTTCATTAAAAAGCATCTCAAATGAGGGGCCGGAGAGATATAACTTGCAATATGAGTGATGACACAACAGCAACACAAGAGCCCATATGCTGTGTTTTTGCTTCTTAAGACACCCACCAGGGGCTTCGCTAGACCCAATTTACTAGGGCACATGCCCATACTTGCAAGTGTATGTATTAAGAGCGGTAATCAAGGAATAAAGACGTTATTCTCTATGTGCAACCAAACCAACGCTGGTGAAAGTCTTTCATGTGGAGGTGTAGGCACGCAGTGAGTTTTGCAAGTCAACAAAACTAAAGTTTAAACAATATGATGGTGATCTTTTTTGTATGGAGCACAAAGGAGGGATGCAGTTAGGGAGGTAAAACTTAATAAACCTTATTCTCTGCCACGTGTCAAGTCTAAGACAACAGATAATCTTTTTTGTATTATACAATTGCCTATAGAATTTCATTCAAATGAAATTATTATTCATGCAAAAGATTTTTTAAATGATCTTAGCATATCACTCCAGTTGTGTCTTTACATTATTTTACAGTTACATTTAGGATTAATTACTATTTATTTATTTATTTATTACTTAATAATAATAATTTTATTTATTCATAATATATATATATATATATATAGGTTGTAGGGACCTTAGGGTGCACGCAAACTGAAGAGGGTGGGGGGTTGTAGGGAGCTAAGTGTGCGCGCGAACTGAAGAGAGGGGGGGGGTTATGGAGTGGGAGTGGGGTGCTGAGGTATGTGTGAACTGTACAGCGGGGATGGGTGCGCGCGAACTGAAGAGAGGAGGGAGAGGCGGATGGAGAGGTGCGCGCTGATTGTAGAGCGGGGAGGGGTGCACGCAGACTGAAGAGCTTGTGCACATGTACTAGATTTCAGGCCGGACTGTACCTAAAAGTTGAGGAGGGGGGGTGGAATTCCAGGAGTTTTCCGGGAGACAAAACAATACAATTAAGCCTTTATTTGTCACATATACCTCCATGTATTCACATACACTGACATATAGTGAAATTGGACCCCCCCGACCATACACAAACATCACATTTCAGGGAGAGACAGGTCAACGGGAGGTAGCATTTAGAAAAAAAGGAAGCAAGATACATAAGGAAAGGATAGGCAAAAAAAAACTCCCTCTCACCCTGCTCTTAAATTAGGGCAGAGTGTACCGGAGATGGGTCAGAAATTCGGGTGACTCCCGGGAAAAACGGGAGTGTTGACAGGTATGCTCAGAATCAAAGGTGCAATCAAAAATGAAAGATTTACTGAAGATAGTTTGCCGTTCTATGGCAGAAGAGCTTCACACCCAGGATGAGTTTGCAGGCCGCTCTGACTTACAATACAACAATGCAGCAATTATAGTCTTTACACAAGTCCAGAAAAGGTGGGATCCAGGTAAACAGTTCTCATTGGCTACAGCAAAAATAGACCATTCTAAATGGGAGGGGGGACAAGTGTGCTTTGGCCCGGTTCAAGGCAACTGTACATAGTGTTAGTACGGCCTTAATTAACCATAGTGAATTAAATCGAGGTTAATAGTGAAATTGGCTAAATATTGCATCGCTATTAAGGATATCAGTGCATAGTACAAATGCCTTTTCTACAAACATATCCAAATGATTTTGGCTGCTCCTTTCTTTAGCTCATGCTGCATTGAACAAAAAAAATGGCTTAGTGCTCTATCTGCTTGTAGAGACGAGCCCAGAGCAGTGTATGCTGTAAAAATATATATAGTTTAGCGCTCCACCTGCTGTTAAACATTACCTTTTAAAATATAACTTACTTTATTTTCAGATGTGATGGTGAAGGAGGAGAGCGAAGAACTGAGTGAAGATATGGAGAAACATCATGTCAGTGAAGAAGAAACTCACACAGAGGACGAACACAATTTTATAATGAAAAGAAAAGATTTCACCTGCACTCAGTGCGGAAAGAGTTTCAGCCAGAAATACGACCTCAAGGTTCACATGAGGATTCACACTGGAGACAAACCTTGCAAGTGTTCACACTGCGACAAGAGTTTCTATTGTTCAGCACACCTAAAAAGGCATGAAATGATCCACACTGGAGAGAAACCACACAAATGTGATCAATGCGGCAAACTGTTTTCAAGGTCTTCGAGTTTGAAGAGACATCTTAGCGTTCATACAAAGGAGAAGCCTTATTCATGCTCTGAGTGTGGAAAGAGTTTTTCTCAGCGGTCAATTTTAAATGAACATCAGAAGTTCCACACTGGTGTTAAAGAGCATGTGTGCATTGACTGTGGGAAGAGTTTTACTAAAACTGGAGACTTGAAACGACACCAGATAGTCCACATTGGAGAGAAACCATTCACATGTGCTTTGTGTGGGATGAGTTTTAAACAATTATCAAACCTTAATCAACACATGCTGATCCACATTGTAGAAAACCCTTACAAGTGTTCACACTGCGAGAAGAGATTCAGCCAGTTAAGACACATGAAAACACATGCGATGATCCACACTGGAGAGAAAACACACAAATGTGATCAATGCAGCAAAACATTTTTGAGGGCTGCAGATCTGAAGGACCATCTTAGGGTTCATACAATCGAGAAGCCTTATTTATGTTCTGAGTGTGGAAAGAGTTTTAGTCGTCTGTCAAATTTAAAAGAACATAAGAAAAGGACTCACACTGGAGAGAAAGCATTCGCACGTAATTTGTGTGGGAAGAGTTGTAAGCAGTCATCAAACCTTAATAAACACATGCTGATCCACACTGGAGAGAAAACACACAAATGTGATCAGTGCAGCAAAACATTTTTGAGGCCTTCAGAGCTAAAGGAGCATCTTAGAGTTCATACAAATGAGAGGCCTTATTCATGCTCTGAGTGTGGAAAGAGTTTTAAACGTTTACGAGATCTAAATGCACATCAGCAGATCCACAATGATGTGAGAGAGTTTGTGTGCATTGAGTGTGAGAAGACTTTTATTACAGCTAGCGACTTGAAACGACACCAGAGGATTCACACTGGAGAAAAACCCTTCAAGTGTTCACACTGCGACAAAACATTCAGTCAGTCAGGAAATCTGAAAGCACATGAGAGTATTCACACTGGAGAGAAACCGTACACATGTACTCAGTGTGGGAAGAGTTTCAGAGCTTCATTTTCCCTTAATTTACACATGCTGCGCCACACTGGAGAGAAACCACATAAATGTGATCAATGCGACAAAACATTTTTCAGGGCTACAGAGCTGAGGAGACATTTTCTGGCTCATACAAAGGAGGAGAATGTGGTTCGTATGTTGCTAGGTGACCATCAACCGTTTTCGCAGAGGATGACAAGCTGACAAAGCATTGCTGCAGCTCTGATACAACTTTTACTTTAGGAGAAAATTTAAAAAGCACTGCAGTTTTGTGTTTGTCTGAGGTGATTAGTCTACCGAAATGTGTATATTCCTTATGAAGTATAAAGCTGATCAGTCAGTTCACTTGACTCTCGGTGCGCTCGTGGCATCCATTCAACTGGGTGTGTCTGGAAGGCGTGCGCACCTGCCAAAACCCCTGGAGTCTCCTGTATTTCAGACCCATCTCCCACCACCCTCCCGTTTTGTTATTTCTCTTGGAAAACTCCCGTAATTTCACCTCATCCCCAGTCCTCAGCTTTTTGTTACAGTCTGTAACACCCCCAGGTCGCCAATTTTGGTATAGTATCCAATCGCAGTAGCCACCTGAAACCCGGTCCATAATACAGTTACTAACCCAGTTCTCAACTGTGTTTTTCAGAGAAACACACACCGCCAACCATGGAAATAATTAATCCGGTACCGGTCCGCAGCCCGGAGGTTAAGGACCACTGCCGTAAATCCCTGAGAATGAACGCAAACAGCTGTTAAATCTCACGAGTCTTTTCAATTCCAGGATCACATTGAATAAATCGTCCACGATTGTTTGCATAGCTTGTCAATGAACAATGGGTCCGTGTAGTAAAGCTGTAGTAAAGGTATATCAGGGACGTGCGGTCAGGGGAGGCAGGTGAGGCCTCACCTGTCATCATCCTCCCCTGCCATCATGAGATGTATACCAATGATAACATAAATATTTGTCCACTGATCTGTGCTATAAATGCAATTTCAGTATGATTCCAATGATTTCAATAATTTTTATGATCAAAATCGCTGTATTTTGCATGTTTCCTGTTCAATTACAGCGTAGGAAGCGAGGTGAGTCAGCCCGAGCTGAGCTTCACGTCAGATTGCGCAATTCCTTGCAAACTGGCTTGAGCCCGTCCCTTTTGCTCACTCGGTGTATGTGTATGCTACCAATGTAAAGCTTTATTAAAATGCTTTTATACATTCTAGTCATTTTTATTATATGTCCTCACTTTCCATATAATAGGTAATGTGTTTCACGTACGCCTATCACTTATTAAGTGTTATGATCTGACATAAAGCCGCACAGAAAAGACATGAGGTGAGGCAGGCAGTAGCTCTGCCGCATTGAAGAGGGCGCGCATGAGCTCACGTTATTCTTGTTCAGTGGTTGCTCTTCTTCTACACAGTATAGTTCAACAGGAGTCTGTTATTTTATGTTTTGCTCTGACTGCAAAAATATATCAGCTCAAAAAAATTCTCAAAATTGGACTTTTAATCAAAATGTGAATAAATAATGGACGACCAATGCTGGAGCTAAAGGACTCGCTTCAAAGAACAGGACTGAAGATAACGCGATCATTTCAAAGTAATTCAAGTCATGTCAAAAGTGCCTCACCAGCCACCAACCGCACGTCACTGATATATATATATATATATATATATATATATATATCTCAGTAGCGGCTGGTGGTAAAAGATGTGTGTGTGTAGTTAAAAATCTAACTGTTGGTAAAGTAAGAGTGTAAAAGCCATTTTTCAGGTGATGTATCAAAAAACTAAAATATGACTAAAGCATACAATAAATGCATCACAAATCATTTATTTTTAGTTCAATTTGGGTTTATTATCAGTAATGAAGTAATCAAGATAACCAGTAAACACACACACACACACGCACACACATAAATGTTGCCTAATCACTGGCCAGTAGCACTATTTAAAAATAAATTTTGTTCTCCTTTCTTTCTGGCTTGCAAATTTCTTAATAAGCTTTTGGTTCTCTCAGTCTCTCAGTTGGCATCTCAGTCACCAGTCTCTGACAGCATGGCCAATGCATTCAGCCTCTCTTGCGTCATGCTGTTTGAAACAGCAAACACAGAAAACAGTTAAAGGCATGACTTACATTACAACCTACCAACTCTGTTTGTCGTAACAAGTGCTGGAAAAGCCCTGAGTGTACGCATGCCCGCGATCACTTCACTGCTGGTGAATTTGCAAGGAAGGTCGATCTGGTCCAAGCTCCTTGAGCTTATCGTCATATGTGCATTGCAAAAATTTGTGTACCTACATAGACATTCATTAGTCCGGTGCCCCGCACACATATGAAACAATATTGTTCATACTTTTTTTTTTTTCAATAAATGTTAGTATGACTACAATAAATGTTAGAATGTTATAATTGAATTTATTTAGTTAATATTTGTGATAATAAACATTAACATATTAAATGGGTCTAACTTAAAGGGGGGCGGCGCCCCAGCGGCCTCTATTGACCAGCCGCCACTGATATAAATATATTTTAGAGCTGTCAATTGATTAAAAAAAAAAACTAATTAATCACACTATTTTTTGTGAGCAGGACATGCAGGGCTGGAGCAAGCTGAACTGGCGCTCTAGGCAAACGGCGATCACGTCGCCCTCAACCTGAAAGTGAAATAGAAAGTGACAGGTTCATGGATGAAAGTGAGGACTAGAGGGTTTGCTCACTATTATGCCACCCAAGGTGGCCGCCTAGGTCGCCTCTATGGACGCGCCGGCCCTGAACACACGTCGGCCACAACAGGAAATAAAAAAAAAACTGCAACTGTGTTAAATATTTCAAATTAATCACATGCGTTAACGTGCTAATTTTGACAGCCCTAATATATATATATATATATATATATATATATATATATATATATATATATAGATAGATAGATAGATAGTTTTTGTGCAATATGTGCACCTTTTTAACTGTACAAATATGAAATTATTTTTTACAGTTAAGTGGCTTTATTGGTTACACAGGTGGTCTGATGTTCTGTTTTACTCAGGAATAATTAATATTGGATACTGAAAGCACAGACTTAAACTAGGTTAAATTAACTTAAAGCATTAGAGTTAATTCATTCATAATTCAGTCAGGTTGTGTTCTGCTTAATATGATCAGTTTAAGAGTTGCCAAAGCTCTTTTTCATCAAGTCAAATCATTTTTTTAAATATAAGTTTAGCAAACTTAATTTAGTGATTTTCACTGTTACTATTCATTTAAACATCTTTT
>CAIGQZ010032594.1:2330904-2382618 GCA_903798205.1 Danio tinwini
TCTGCTGACCAAAACAACACAGCAGGCAGAGAGGAGCTCTGAGAGAAACATATGATCTGAGTAACTTACTTGTGTTGGTGTGTTTTGAGTTTTCCACGTCACTATCTTATATCGCGAAATATGATATGTGAAGTGGAATATGGGAATCTACTGCAGCATAAATCTTTAGTTTGACGCAGAAAATAAACATTAAATGAATAGTTTGTGGTGCTCTTTGTCCTATTTATAAAATAATAATTAGTTCATCCTATAAAGTGAGCTGATCTGCTGCTGACCCTGATTGCTGTTTAGATTAGATTAGATTCAACTTTATTGGCTGTACACATGTACAAGTACAAGAAAACGAAATGCAGTTTAGGTCTAACCAGGAGTGCAATAGCAGCAAGTGCAGGATACAGGTATAAGTTATAAAGTGCAGTTATAGAAAGACTATGGTGATGTTTACAAATGGATGTACTATGAACATTATATACAGGTTGTGTTAGCTATGAACAGATTTACAACAGGTAGATATAAGTACAGGTTGCTATTAATAATCAGAAGTGCGCAGATAGATAAAAATAATTACAAATGTATATGTACAGTGGGTGTGTATAGTTCAAATAAATGAATCAGTACAATGAATACAAGCACAGTACAATGTAACAAGAAAGTGCAATGAATATGTGCAAATGTTAAATAGTGCAGTGATTATGAGGAATATGAGGAGAGTGAGGGGGTGTTTTAGGTGGGCAAAAGAGTTAGTGGGTTGCAGAGTTTAAAAGGGAGACGGCTCTGGGAAAAAAGCTGTTCCTTAGTCTGCTGGTTTTTGTCTGGGTGAGCCTGAATCGCCTGCCAGAAAACAAGAAAAAAAACAACTGGTTAACGCTTTACAATAACAGTACATTAATAATGATGTATTAATATGTAAACTAAACATTATTATGAATTAATGATGAGTTAAGGTATGCACTAATCATGAATTAACTTTAACTACAACATGAGTTTATGTGTGAATAACGGCTACCTTAATTACTTGTTAGTACATGATTGTTTGTTAATTAATGTATTAATTACCACATTAGTTTATGCTTAATTTAACCATCATGAACTCATGATATGTTAATGTATAATTATGTTGTGACTTTATTTGGAGGGGCACATCATCATTAACCCATTCTTAACTACTCATGAACTCCCTATGCACCTCCAACTAGTGAGTTTACACTGAATAACAATAGAAAGGTAACAACAGAAATCGGTCCAAGTCATTAAAAAAAATTCTGTTGTTGTTTTTGGTGAATCCCTTACCCAAAGAGCACCGACTAAATACTTGAGCTACCCCTGAGCGCTTTTTGTTTATTTTTGGATTAACAATAGAAAGGTGTTGTCTACATCAGCATGAACGGGAGTTTATGAGTAGTTAATGATGAGTTAATGGCATTGTGCCCCTCCAAGTAAAGTCATGACATACTTATACAATTACATATCATGAGTTCATGTTGGTCACATTTAGCTTAAACTTAAATGTTAATTAATGCATTTATTAACATCATGTACTAACAAGTCATTAAGGTAGCCGTTATTCACACATGAACTCATGTGACTCATGTTGTAGTTAAAGTTAGTTCATGATTAGTGCATACCTTAACTCAGCATTAATTCATAACAAAGTAATGTTTAATTTACATATTAATACATCATGAGTTATGTACTGTTATTGTAAAGTGTTACCGAAGACAGTCTGTGAGCAGGGTGAGAGGAATCCTTAAGAATACTGCGTGCTCGGCGCAGACAGTGTTTCTTCTGGATGTCCTCTATGGCTGGCAGTGTGGTCCCTGTGATGCGTTGGGCAGTTTGCACCACCCGCTGCAGTGCCTTACGCTCCGCAACAGAGCAGCTTCCATACTAAACTGTGACGCAGTTGGTCAGGATGCTTTCTATTGTACAGCGGTAAAAGTTCACCAAGACGGCTGATGACAGCTGGTTCTTCTTAAGTTGCCTTAAGAAAAATAGGCGCTGTTTAATGGCTGTTTATAGTGTGACGCTCAATAATAATATTATCAGAGCTGCTGAAATCCTCTTTATTTCATATCAATGGTTTCTTTTATTACCCCATTCATTATACTGATGTCTTCTGATCTACAAATTGTCACATTCAGTTAATGTTATCGGTGTTAACTAACTTGAGCAAATTATATAGTCATATATTGTATCTCCTTTGAGATTCAACATTGTAATCAATTATATTTAATCAGTGTAAATGAATCAGATTTCTCTGTTTATTCTCCTGAAGCTCTGCCGCCATCAGTAAAAGACAAAGACAGAGTTTATTGAAGGACAGTGAGAAGATGAGTGATCCAGAACCCTGCAGAATTAAACAGGAAGACACTGAAGAACTAATAGGTTTGTGTTTATTCATTACTCTTCAATAATGAGGCTGAACAACAGTGAGGTTGTTAATATTTAAGCACTTCATCAGTTTTTGTACGTTTTTCAATATAAGCTTGTATATGATCTGAACAGTTTTTGTGTTTAGAATATGGGACCCGTCTGACTAAACTCTACAGCTCAAGCATCAAGTAATAGGGGTGTGATAAGATCTCGTATGGCGAGATTTGTAGTCGAGGTGAAAATTTGTCTTGTGAGTTGTGATGTTATGATGGAGCGTGAGGGTGAAATGAGCATTGACGATTGGAGGCAGGATTGGATTTGATCTGCAAATAAAGTGCTTTGCACACACCTGGCAACCCAGGCTGGCCTCAGAGTTGCGCTTGTCACTCGGTTGGGTGGGCGGGTGTGACATAGCCGATTTTTTTCACTGGAGTTCAGCAGGTCCCGCATCCAACATAGGCTACAACTACAGCCTCACACATTACGGTTCGTATCCATGCAATGAAATAGCACTTCAGATATGCTGTAAGGCATAATCGTTGTACATACAAGATGCAGAATTGGACACTCAAGATTCACACATGCATATTTATTGAAAGGGGAAGAAAAGCCTGTTTGTGACTTGTGTAAGAATATTTTGATGGTAAAGCATATTTTAATAGAATGTGTATTTTTAAGTGATATTAGAGAACGTTTTTATTCTGGAAATATTTTAAGTGAAATGTTTGTAAAGGTGCCTTCTGGAACACTTTTAGAACATTTATCTTTAATCAGACTAAAAGATTGTATATGACTCTTTCAGTACTGTTGCTGCTTGTATACTTTTTGTTGTTGTTTTTTACAATGTTTGATTGTTAAGAAACAGATTTTATTGTATTTATTGTATACTTCTATATTGTATATTTATTAGTTTTTGCCATGAATATAGCCAATGCTGCTGATATGGCATTAAAATCGAAATAAATAAATAAAGGCATAATCGTCGTAAACACAAATGTAATTAAGACGTGGAATATTCCTATTTTAGTCGCATTATTGAAGTGCAGATATGTAAACGCCGTAATCAAACTATTAACACCGTGAAGGACTTTTAGCCGCATTTTGCGACAGGACCTACACACCTAGCGAGTCAGTAAAGCACCACAGACGCACACATCTCTAAGCGCACACAAACACACACACTCACTGAATGAACTCCTGGAGACTCATCGTCACATCATCATCATCACGTAACACATGTTTATACTGTCCGGGAAAAGCAGATTTTTTTTCATTCTGTGTGCGGTATCAAACTCCATTAAAACAACTCTCCTATCAGTCCTTCATATTCGCATGATCACATCCAATAGCTCAGAGTGAGTCACGAGGCCTGAATGAAATCTTGCTAAATGAAAGTGAAACTCATTTATTAAATTAAAAGTGAAATACACAAAATTACACATATTTGTTTCAGTGTGTGGAAATAAGTTTGATATATCATGTGAAATTGTACATGGGGCTATATAATAGCGTAGGCTATTATTTTACTATCGTAGATGCGCAGATTAGCTCAATGAATCTGCTGTTAATATCCATGGTGACCTATCATCATGCCTAAAACAAAGAATTAGAATTATTAACGTAATGATCGGGTGCGGATACATATATCAGATAAAAGTATATGTGTGTGGGCGGGTGGATGATTAGTATGAAGCCGCGGATTCAGGTGACATTTCAGCTGATCCACGCATCTCTACTTCACATTGTTTTATCTATAATGCTCTTTAAAGTGGACACCTCCAAATTCCATTAAAAATGTCACGTCCTGTATTTATAAGGTATAATTAACCCCAAAATGTGATTTCTGTCTGAATGTTTTGACCTGTCAACTTTGGGATGTGAAAATAAGGGATATGCCCACCATAATAAAGGATATGCTGTAAAAATATATAGTTTAGTGCCCCATCTGCTGTTAAACATGACCTTTTAAAATATAACTTGTTTACTTTATTTTTAGATGTGATGGTGAAGGAGGAGAGCGAGGCTCTAAGTGAAGATGAGGAGAAACATCATGTCAAGAGTGAAGAAGAAACTCACACAGAGGACGAACACAATTTTATAGAGAAAGGAAAAGATTTCACCTGCACTCAGTGTGGAAAGAGTTTCAGCCAGAAATACGACCTGAAGGTTCACATGAGGATCCACACTGGAGAGAAACCTTACAAGTGTTCACACTGTGATAAGAGATTCAAACGTTCAGGACACCTGAAATCGCATGAGATGATTCACACTGAAGAGAAACCACACAAATGTGATCAATGCGGCAAATTATTTTCATGGCCTTCAGGTTTGAAGAGACATCTTCGAGTTCATAGAAACAAGAAGCCTTATTCATGTTCTGAGTGTGGAAAGAGTTTTACACATCAGTCACACTTAAAAGTACATCAACAGAGGATCCACACTGGAGAGAAAACACACAAATGTGATCAATGCGGTAAAACATTTTTGAGAGCTTCTTATTTGACGGACCATCTTAGAGTTCATACAAAGGAGAAGCCTTATTCATGTCCTGTGTGTGGAATGAGTTTTAAACGTTTACAAGAATTAAATTCGCATAAGAAGATCCACACTGGTGTAAGAGAGTTTGTGTGCTTTGAGTGCGAGAAGAGTTTTATTAGAGCTCCAGACTTGAAACGACACCAGATGATCCACACTGGAGAGAAACCTTACAAGTGTACACACTGCGACAAAACATTCAGTCAATCAGGAAACCTGAAAACCCATGAGAGTATTCACACTGGAGAGAAACCGTTCACATGTGATCAGTGTGAGAAGAGTTTTATGAGAGCTCCAGACCTGAAACAACACATGAGGATCCACACTGGAGAGAAACCTTACGAGTGTTCACACTGCGACAAAACATTCAGACATAGAGGACATCTGAAAACACATGAGAGGACTCACAAGTCCAGAACATCTCCCTAGGTAGGCGTCTAGGAATCAGTCGAAATAGATGCCCAAACCACCTCAGCTAGCTCTTCTTGATGTGAAAGAGCAATGGCTCTACTCTGGGCTCCTCCTGATGACAGAACTCCCCACCCTTTCCCTAAGAGTGCTTCCTGCCATCCTGCAAATGAAGCTCATTTCAGCCACTTGCCCTTTCAGACATGCCCATGAGGTCTTCAGTCTTGTTTCTAAGATCTTGTCCTTGTGGTTCATGGGAGTTTGCCATGTGCTTCTGTGGACACGAAGAAGGCATTTGACCATCTCCCTTGTTGCATTCTGTGAAAATCTGTTGAGGAAGTATGACAAGCTGACAAAACATTGCTGTCACTCTGATACAAGTTTTATTTATGGAGGAAATTACAAAGCACTGCAGTGTTTGGGTGTTCTGTGTTTGTCTGAGATAATTAGTCCACCAAAACGTGTATATTCCATGCAAAGCATGAAGCTGATCGATCAGTTCTTGTCACATGACTTGCAGTGCACTCGCAGTAATCATTCAAAGGGGTGCATCTTCCCAGGAGTCTCCCATGTTTCAAACCCATCTCCCACTACCCTCCCATTATGTTATTTCTCCTGGAAAACTCGAGTCATTTCACCCCACTTCTGGTCCTCAGCTTTTTGGTACAGTCTGTGACACCCCCGAGTCGCCTACTTTGGCATAGTATCCAAGCACAGTGGCCACCCGAAACCCGGTCCATAATACAGTTACTAACCCAGATCTCAACTGTGTTATTCAGACACAAACACACATATATAATATATACATTTACACACATATATATATATATATATATATATATAGTACTTGGCATTTATAATTACACTTCTCACAAATCTTTTAAATTAATATTTTTAATAGGAAACTATACAATATTATATTTGTGCATGCTGAAGCCAAATCTGGAGCTTATCAAGCAAAATAACTTACAATAATGCTCCAGGCGTCGCAGTGACTCAGTAGGTAGTGCTGTTGCCTCACAGCAAGAAGGCTGCTGGTTCGAGCCTTGGCTCGGTCAGTTGGCGTTTCTGTGTGGAGTTTGCATGTTCTCCCTGCGTTCGCGTGGGTTTCCTCCGGGTGCTCCCGTTTCCCCCACAATCCAAACACATGCAGTACAGGTGAATTGGGTAGGCTAAATTGTCGGTAGTGTATGAGTGTGAATGAGTGTGTATTGTTGTTTCCAGAGATGGGTTGCAGCTGGAAGGGCATCCGCTGTGTAAAACATGTGCTGGATAGGTTGGCGGTTCATTCCGCTGTGGCGACCCCAGATTAATAAAGGGACTAAGCCGAAAAGAAAACGAATGAATGAATAACGCTACAAAACCTAGTACAGCCAAATTTGTTATAGAAAAATTTTAATTACAAATTTTTAAAAAGAGGAAAAATCAAGAAAAGAAAAAAAAAGAAAGATTTTGTGGAAATTTTGTAGGTTGTAATTTGTTTTTGCAATATTTTGCTTGTATTTAATTGTATTATCTTTCCATTTCTAAATATGTTTGGTGACTAAAATATTATTTAAATTAATATATATGTTTAATAAATCAGTTTTGTTTAAATGCACCAAAATACATCGTCTTTATTCACTAAGAAATGGAGAAAAATATTTATTTTAAAAATGGACTGTACTCAATTATGCTGAGCACTGTATATATAGACGGTTTATGTGCATTGTTGACCTTTTTAACTGTACAAATAAGAAATTAAAATATTTTTAATTTTATAGTGGCTTTATTGGTTACCCTGATGTTCTGTTTTACTCAAGAATGTGTAATAATGGTGTTCTGAAAAGCACAAACTAAAACCTGATTCATTAACTTAAAGCATTACAGTTAATTCATTAATAACTATTTTGTGTTGTGTTCTGCTTAATATGATCAGTTTAAGAGTTACCATAACTCTTCATTAAGTCATTTTTTTATTATAAGTTTAGCTAACTTGACTTAGTGATTTTCACTGTTACTGTTCCTTTAAACATCTTTTTCCTTTAATTATTTCTTCGTTTATGTCTGTTTTTGTATCTGCTCTGTGTATTATGCTTATTAAAATCCACATAAATAGCTTATTTATTTTCCTCCATTCATACATTTGTTTTAGAGCATGTGTTTTTCTACTTTCATCTAATTTCACATTTAACTAAATAATAAATCTCTACAGTGATATATTCTTGCTCATTTTCTACTCCCAGTTCTCTAAAAGCAATACTTTCTCAAATGAGGGTTATTCAGAATCAGTTTTATTGTCAAGTGTGCTTCACACACACAAGGAATTTGTTTTTGGCTACAGAAGCTTCAAGTGTACATAAAGTGACAACACAAAATGAATATGAAAATAGACGATTAAACAGAGATGCAGTTACTCAAGAAGATCTGGATGTTGAGTTGTGTGTACAGATTTGTTGTAAATATACAGGTTATAAGGTGCTGTGTACAAATTCGTGTGAGAAAGTATTGCATTGCATATTGTTGTAAGGTGCTGTGTACAAGTGCGTCTGAGAAAGTCTTGTTTGTTTATTGCACAGTAGGGAAATATTTAACTGTTCATGAGGTAGATGGCCTGAGGAAAGAAACCTTTCCTGTGTATGGCTGTGTTTGAGCTTGATTCATCCTCCACCAATTACATCTGATATGACCTCTCAGTCTACAATCTAGATTTGGTTTTTAAAACATGTCTTCTGTATAGATATAATAACATAATTTCTTTAAAAACGGTTTTATTAATTTGTGTTACTATTTAATTAGTTACAGTTTTTGTTTGCTTTTATATTGGTTTATTTATTATATATTATGGGCTATCGGGTTTTGTAAAACGTTTTGTATATATATATATATACACACAGTTGGTACGAAATTTGTAAAGTGTTGTGTCATGTTGTTGTAATAGATTTTCCAAAAAAATACAAGTGCGCCGTTGTTCCCGCCTTTCCGTGATGACGTCAGCGCTGACGCGTTCATTCAGCGTCGAGTCTTCAGAGCTGAGGTGAGTCGTTGACGCTTTTTCTCGTGTTTACACAACAATAAAACACACTTTACAGTTTATTAAAGCGACAATCTGCGACTAGTTTCTGTATTGAGTTCACCTCTATCTGTGTGTCTGCTGACCAAAACAATACAGCAGGCAGAGAGGAGCTCTGAGAGGAACATATGAGCCGAGTAACTTATTTGTGTTGGTGTGTTTGAGTTGTTCCACGTTAGTTTGTTTTACCGCGAAATCTGATCTGTGAAGAGGAATAATTAGTATTTAGTTTGATGCCAAAAATAAAATTAGTAGTTTGTGGTGCTCTTTGTTTTATTTATAGTAATTAGTTAATGCTGTAAACACTCACTCAGTAAGAAATAATATGATCTGCTGATCCTGAATGGTTGTTTAATGAGTGTTTATAGTCTGAGGCAATATTATCAGAGCTGCTGAAATCATCTTTATTTCATATCAATAGTTTTTTTACTTCATTATACTGATGTCTTCTGATCAACAAATGGCCACATTGAGTTAATGTCATTGTTGTCAGCAATTATATAATCATTTATTGTATCTCCTACAAGATATAACATCATAATGTGTTTATTTTCTCAATCAGTGTAAATGAATCAGATTCCTCTGTTTCTTCTCCTGAAGCTCTGCCGCCATCAGTGAAAGACAAAGACAGAGTTTATTGAAGGACAGTGAGAAGATGAGTGATCCAGAACCCTGCAGAATTAAACAGGAAGAGACTGAAGAACTGATAGGTTTGTGTTTATTCATTACTCTTCATTGATGAAGCTAAAGCACAGTAAAGTTGTTAATATTTAAGCATTTAATCAGTTTTAGTACTTTTTTCATGCAATCATCAAGTAATGATAAGCAGTAAAATTATAATTGTTACACCTTCTCTCTCCAGTCTCGATCACCATATTTGTGAAATTGACCAAATGAAAATAAGTCTAATTGACGAAACTACATGTAAATTTGAAGTCAGACTAGTTAAAAATGTCTTCTACTTCTAAATAGATATTTAAATTGTTCACTTTAAGTTGCAATTGGAGATCTTGGTAAAGGCTAGCATTAGCCTGATAGCACAGGGCTTGACGCTTACTTTTTTCAGGAGTAGCACATGCGCTCCTAAGTTGAAAAATTTAGGAGCACATTAAAGAATTTTAGGAGCGCAGAGAAAATATGTTCTTTTTAATTCATCTCTATTTGTATAGCGCTTATACAATGTAGATTGTGTCAAAGCAGCTTCACATGGAAGTTTATAGTGAATTGAAACAGTGTCAGTTCAGTTTAGCTCTGGTCAGTGTGGGTTAATAATTACTACTGAGAGTCCAAACACTGAAGAGCAATTCCATCGATGCGCAGATATATATATATATATATATATATGCGCAATATATAAAATAAATAGTGTTTAATAATTGCACACAAGGAGATCTTTAAAAGCAAAACAGTGTCATTCATTTAAACACAATACGTACAATAGGTTTCATTCTACTTAATAACCGCTTAAATAGTATTTGATAATTATTTATTATTTAAGCTGTGGTGACGCGGTGGCACAGTGGGTAGCACATTCGTCTCATAGAAAAAAGGTCACTAGTTCAAGCCTTGGCTGGCTCAGTTGGCTTTCTGTGTGTAGTTTGCATGTTCTCCCCGTGTTGGCGTGGGTTTCCTTTGGGTGCTCCGGTTTTCCCCACAATCCAAACACATGCGGTACAGGTAAATTGGGTAAGCTAAATTGTCCATGTGTGTGAATGAGCACGTATGAATGTTTCCCAGGTTTTGGCTGGAAGGGCATCCGCAGCGTAAAACATGTGCTGGATAAGTTGGCGGTTCAGTCCACTGTGGCGACCCCTAATAATAAAAGGACTAAGCCTAAAAGAAAATGAATGAATTTAAGCTGTATGGAGTTTAGCTAGCGGTCCACAGCAGGACTGGGATCAAATTGATGTAATAAAGGTCTCTCTAAACTGATCTGAATTAAGTCTTCAGTTGTGGACATGCCTAGACAGCTTCTTGTTCGATTTTTGATCCAGTTTCAAGCTTAAAAAAAGTATCTTTCACACAGGGCAGCAGAAATAGGGAGTTATTGTTAAGTTAATAAACTCAGGGAGAACATGCAAACTCCACACAAAAACGCCAACTGAACCAGCCGAGGCTTGAATCAGCGACCTTCTTGCTGTGAGGCGACAGCACTACCTGCTGCGCCACTGCATCACCCCCAAGACATTATTCATTTTATAATAATATATATTGTACATATTATCCTTAATGTAAATATACTTGCAGTAGCTGGATTGAAACACATTTTTTTGCAGCACATAAAATAATGTGACTTTTAAGAATTATTTTATTTATCAAAATTAATTAATTTGCATAATATATTCTACCAATTACACCCTACTTCCCACATGGGAAAATTACAACAATGGAAAGACAAAACTACAACCTCATTTGCAAAGCTGACACTGTTTATCAGAGCACTTTATCTTTCTTGGCTTTTTAAAGTAGAGCTGAATATGGGAATCCCTTTATGAATTCAAGTTTCCTTCTGCCCTAAAGTAACACCATCTTTTCTGTTAAACTTTAATGGCCCTCTGCAACAGAATCATTTCGTATTGATTTCTTATTCTTATTTAACAAACAACATTTTTAAAAAGTTTGTGTGTTTCTTTTCAGTGTGCACCACTGACAGGTCAAATCTGCTCTCTCTCTCTCTGCTGTAGTCTTGGTGCTGCTGAGAGATTGAGACATTTGCTCATAAAGTAATGCAAAAACAAATAAAATTAATATTGAAAGTGAATCTCGGACATGTCCGGGGAAAAGAAGATGAATTTGTCATCCCAAATAATGAACTTGGTCAGTCTATTTAGTAAAAGGCTTTTTTCCGCGTGTCTTCAAGTCAGAACAGCAGTTCTATATCCTGTGCGTCTCTGTGGGTCTGCATGCAGAGCACGTGAGTCTGTGGCAGAGTATTCTCAGTTTCTCGCGAACACAGAACCGGGCCGCCTAGGTAAAGTCCTTCATGTGGGAAGCGCTGGTGTTGAATTAAATCTCACACTTAATGTGCCATGATCAGACATGCATGTAGACGTTTTCTATGAGGCTCGTACGTTGTGCGACATGCCGCCATTCGGTGCCACTCATTGCTTAGCAACGTATACAAACAATTTAAAGACTGCTTGACGTGAAATTTGCGTGAAATAAACCAGTAGAGATGTGCTGTTGTTGATAGCGTCAGCATGTGCTACAGTCACAATAGATTTCCACCATAGTTAGCTTGAAGAGCATGTTGTTTTACCGTGGCCGAGTGAATTGTCATCGATCAAGCTCATTAAAAAAGAAAATCGCACATGTGCGACTAAATAAATTTTCCAGTTCGCACAGGTTTATTTTTGTCGCAAATGCGAGCGAAATGGTCGCACTGTCGAGCCCTGTGGCACTGAAAGCCTGAAGTCCAACCCTGCAAATCGCCATCCAAAGCCACGCCTACTGAATGCATGACATCACTATAATAAATAACGCAACATTCATCAAAGAGAAACTTTGTAATACATATGGTAATTACATTGTCAAACATTAAAAAGATAGATAGGTTGTTGATGTTTAACAGTTTATAAAAGTTGGCAAATTTTGACAGGCAGGTAGGACAGACTATTGTAACGTTTTGGTTGGACAAACTTTTCCTGGTCCTAAACCTTCCATGGAATATTAAAATATATATAAACACATTCTGACTACTTATATAGAGACTGGCAACTAGCATAACCTACATTGTTTCTGAAGACATCAGCTATTGCATCTTTAACATAAAAATGTCATATCTATAAAGGGCCAAAATCTTTTTTATTTTTGAGTGTATACATGTCATAAAGAGCATTGAAGTGTTAATGTAATTTTAAAAATGCTTAGCGTGCTGTTAGCTGTGAAAGAGAGTCTAGAGCTCCATCAAAAAGTTAAAATGTAACTTATTTACTTCATATTTAGATGTGAGGTTGAAGGAGGAGAGCGAGGCTCTAAGTGAAGATGAGGAGAAACATCTTGTCAAAAGTGAAGGAAAAACTCAGACAAAGGACAAACGCAATATTATAATGAAGAGAAAAAAGAAAAGAAAGGAAAACAAAAGAAAAGATTTCACCTGCACTCAGTGTGGAAAGAGTTTCAGCCAGAAATACGACCTCAAGGTTCACATGAGGATTCACACAGGAGAGAGACCTTACAAGTGTTCACACTGCGACAAGAGATTCAAACGTTCAGGACATTTGAAAAGACATGAAATGATCCACACTGGAGAGAAACCACACAAATGTGATCAGTGCGACAAATTGTTTTCATGGCCTTCAGATTTGACGAGACATCTTAGAGTTCATACAAAGGAGAAGCCTTATTCATGCTCTGAGTGTGGAAAGAGTTTTTCTCAGTGGTCAATTTTAAATGAACATCAGAAGTTCCACAAAGGTGTGAGAGAGCATGTGTGCATTGACTGTGGGAAGAGATTTACTAAAGCTGGAGACTTGAAACGACACCAAATGGTCCACACTGGAGAGAAACCATTCACATGCACTGAGTGTGGGATGAGTTTTAAACGATCAACAAACCTTAATAAACACATGCTGATCCACATGGTAGCGAACCCTTACAAGTGTTCACACTGCGAGAAGAGATTCAGCCAGTTAAGACACATGAAAACACATGCGATGATCCACACTGGAGAGAAAACACACAAATGTGATCAATGCGGCAAAACATTTTTGAAGGCTTCAGATCTGACGGACCATCTTAGAGTTCATACAAATGAGAAGCCTTATTCATGTTCTGAGTGTGGAAAGAGTTTTACATATCCGTCAAATTTAAAAGTGCATCAAATGTGGATTCACACTAGAGAGAAAGCATTCGCACGTAATTTGTGTGGAAAAACTTGTAAGCAATCATCAAACCTTAATAAGCACAAGCTGATTCACACTGGAAAGAAAACACACAAATGTGATCAGTGCAGCAAAACATTTTTGAAAGCTTCTCATCTGACGGACCATCTTGGAGTTCATACAAACGAGAAGCCTTATTCATGTCCTGTGTGTAAAATGAGTTTTAAACGTTCACGAGACTTAAATTCGCATCAGCAGATCCACACTGATGTGAGAGCATTTGTGTGCTTTGTGTGCGAGAAGAGTTTTATGAGAGCTCCAGACCTGAAACAACACATGAGGATCCACACTGGGGAGAAACCTTTCAAGTGTTCACACTGCGACAAAACATTCAGACATAGAGGACATCTGAAAACACATGAGAGCATTCACACTGGAGAGAAACCGTACACATGTGCTGAATGTGGGAAGAGTTTCAGAGCTTCATTTTCCCTTTATTTACACATGCTGCACCACACTGGAGAGAAACCACATAAATGTGATCAATGCGACAAAACATTTTTGAGGCTTTCAGATCTGAGGAAACATTGTCTGGCTCACACAAAAGAGGAGCCTCATTCATGTTCCTTGTCAGGAAAGAGTGAACAATGATATTTACCTTCCTGCAAATTCTCTACTGTATTCACGAGCATCAGATTTCACAGCTAAATGTATGTTAATGAATTATATTACATTATTCACAATTGACACTTTAAAGCAGTTTGATTGACAGGAGATCCAGTCAGCTATAACCAGAAATGCTGTGCCCTTGTCACTGTCCAGTATGTTTTTTGACAGACGTGGTAATAGAGTAGTGGCTTTTAACATAAACATAGTGAACATGTGCTCTGATGGAAAAGTTGATTGTGACATGACAAAATAACCAACAAGATACCTGAGGCCTCGAAGTTGACCAGTGAGATGAGCTAACTTAAACTGTACAGCCTGGACACCCATATAAACAATCAATTAGTCTTTAATTTAATAGATTCAGCAGGAAACCCCAAACCTTTCTCTTTCCAGACACTTTCTGTGTCACCTTCTGGGTGGATTTCAATGTGTTCCCAGGCAAGCAGAAGGACATAGTCTCTTCCAGCATGTCCTGGATTTTCTCTGGGTCCTCTTCCCGGTGGAACAAGTACAGAACAGCTTCCTAGGTAGGCGTCCAGTAATCATTCAAAACAGATGACCAAACCACCTGAGCCAGCTCTTCTTGATGTAAAAGAGCAATGGCTGGGTGAGAGAACTCTTCACTCTTTGCCTAAGAGTGCTCCCTGCCTCACAGCAAATGAAGCTTATTATAGCCACTTGTATCCAAGATCTTGTCCTTTCAATCAGGCCCAAAAGGTCTCTGGTCTTGTTTCTAAGATCTTGTCTTTTTTGCTGGTGGAAGTTCACCTGTGCAGTCCACATGTGCTTTGTGGACATGAAGAAGTCATTTGGCCTGTGGAATTCTGCTGTGGAAGTATGGGGTACAAGACACTCTGTAATGGGCTGCCGGGTCTTTTTGACGACAGCAGGAGTTCAGTTCCCAAATTGGACTCTGGCTTTCTCTGGTTGGAGGAGAGTCTATGTCCTAGGTAGAGTTCAATTATCTTGGGGTTTTGTTCACAAGTGAGGAAAGGATGGAACGGGAGGATGTTTCCCAGTGTTGGGTTGCAGCTGGAAGGGCATCCGCTGCATAAAACAAATGCTGGATCAGTTGGCGGTTCATTCCGCTGTGGCGACCCCAGATTAATAAAGGGACTAAGCCGAAAAGAAAATGAATGAATGAATAAATTGTAAATAATTTAGGAAAATATAATTTTAGACATGTTATATCTGTCAGCCATTCCCTAGGCCTATTAAAAGTGCATTTTAACGTTTTAAGTGCCTAATAAACGATGTTTTACCTCACATGCTTAAGATTGCTGCTTGTCTACATTAACAAATGTTTTGGTCTGTTAATTCTGCGTTTTTTATTATTATTAATTTTTTATCATTAAATTTGGCGCATTTTTATTTTGTTTTTTTTATTGCATAACAAGAACAATAGCATACAGAAATGAGGAATACAATGCTTAATTTTTTTTACATCAAAGGAACAAATCAGTAGAAAGTAAAAAGTTAAATAAATAAATACTATTACAGGGGATATATAAATTACAAAAAAATTGCATAAGGAAAGGATTCCAAATATGCATACATCCTTATAGCTTTTTTTATTTTTCATGTCTTTTAGGGTTTCGATAAAATGCTTAAAGTCAATTTTAAACAAATAAACCATTATTTTAAACCATTTTTGTTTGTGTACATGGTACTTCCCATATATTATCATTAAATTAATAAACAAATTTTGCTCCAAAGTTTTGTTGTTATTATTATTATTGTATATCAGAAAATATCTTCACAAGAAAACTGAATTTTTAATTTTGTAAGTTTAAATATAAGATATTCAACATCAAATCAAAACATTTGGGTATATGTGCATTTGTAAAAGCAGGTGTTTTATCGATTCCTCTAATTCACAAAAAGTGCACATAGCTTCCATGTCTCTAAAAAAATTTTAACAACTTGTTTCACTGGGTAAATGAAATGTATTCACTTATGTCACTTCTTTAACTTTATTGGTGAGACAGTATTTACTAGGTAAGTTACAAACTTTTTCCACTCAATCTGCTCAATTACGGAATTCCAAAAAGATTTGCATTTAGGCAACAATGTAGTTCTGCATCATAGATATATACACTAGATATCACATAGGGACCCTGAGCATGCGTCAATAGTGCCGCCACATTGGTACAGTGCTCCTAGGACAAACGTCATTCAACCGCACTAGTCAAGACAGTGTGCCAATGTGAAGATGCTGGACTGTAGCGCTGTGTACAGGTGTAACGAGCAAACAAAGATAACAGCACAAATGCATCACATTTCATAGGTAATTTGTTTTTTATGTTTTTGTATGTTATGAACTTTTGTGCTTAACAAGTTGATGATAATACAGTCTCTTACTGCAGTGACCATACGCCACATGTGCCAGCTATCACCCACATTTGGCCCAAATGTTCTTGCTATCTGGGTACCCTGTATTAAAATGGCGGCTCTATTGACTCATTCTTTCTAATAGACAACAGTAGGGTAGGCGACATCTAATGTATATATCTATGGTTCTGTAAACTTTTTAATGTATTTGGCGCGTTTTTGATGATCCGCCGTTGCGCCCGCTGCGTGGTGATGACGTCAGCGCTGACGCGTTCATTCAGCGTCGAGTCTTCAGAGCTAAGGTGAGTTGTTGACGCTTTTTTCTCGTGTTTACACAACAATAAAACACACTTTACAGTTTATTAAAGCGACAATCTGCGACTAGTTTCTGCATTGAGTTCACCTCTATCTGTGTGTCTGCTGACCAAAACAACACAGCAGGCGGAGAGGAGCTCTGAGAGGAACATATGACAAATATGAGTGTTTGTATTCGTTATATCACACAGTATGATCTGTCAAGGGGAATAATAGGAATCTCCTGCAGCAGATATGTGAAGTTTGATGCAGAAAACATTCAGTGAGTCATTTCTGGTCGTAATTTTTAAAACGTTTTTGAGATTTTCCAGTTTCTGCAACTGCTAACAATCTAATCACTTCATTGGTATGAATACTTGATATTTAAAAGAGAGATTGATTTAAATGCTGAATGTATTTTTAAATGAATTACAATAGTAATTAATTCATCCTGTAAACTCTCAGTGTATAAAACGAACTGATCTGCAGCTGCTCCTGAATCGCTGATTGATGAGTGTTTATAGTCTGAGGCTCATCAATATTATAATATTAACTGCTGATATTCTCATTACATGTCAATAGTTTTCATGTCTTCAGATCTACAAATTGCCACATTAGGTTAATGTTGTTATTGCCAGCTTACTTGTAAGCAAATTAAATAATCACATAAAACCATGATATGATTTTTTTCCTCAATCAGTGTAAATGAATCAGATTTCTCTGTTTCTTCTCCTGAAGCTCTGCCGCAATCAGTGAAAGACAAAGACAGAGTTTATTGAAGGACAGTGAGAAGATGAGTGATCCAGAACCCTGCAGAATTAAACAGGAAGAGACTGAAGAACTGATAGGTTTGTGTTTATTCATTACTCTTCAATAATGAGGCTGAAGAACAGGTTTTTAATGTTCTTTTTTAAGTTTTGTTTCTTATTTTATTTTTAACTTAACCATTTTGGTTTATAATATGGGACCTGCCTAAATTTGCAGCTCACACGCTGTATTTTGAGAGTCAAGAGGTGTCATTTTACAACAACATAAGTATATGGGTTCGTCAATGGAGCTATTTTGAGCAAATAAACACCAACTCTTTCTCTCACCAACACAGGTTTCCCTCCATCACCCCACATCCAACAACCTAAAGCATATCCTAACATTATTATTTTTACATAATCATACGGTGGTTTTTAACACTGGAACTGCCAGAAATATATAGCTACTAGAATTACCATAGCTGTCATTCTGACTGTTCTCATATAAGTCATATTGTCACGTCATATTTACATGCCAAGCTTTTTATTGAGATATTAAAATTAAGCTTTGAATCTCTGTTGTCATATTTAATTAAATAATTACCCTTACAATATGATCTTTTTGGTAATACTACAATCTTCTATGTGAAGCTGTTTTGACGCAATTCTACATTGTATAAGCGCTATACAAATAAAGGAGAATTGAATTGAACCACACGAGAATGACTTACTTTCATTTTCACTTTCTCAAGCAGAGGAGAAGTTTTTTTGTGGCACTGAATTAGAGCTGCACGGTTAATCGTAAAAATATCGCAATCTCGATTCGACCCCCTGGACAATCTTAATCCAGCATTTATACGATTCTGCCAATCATATTTTCAAGTTCAGGAGAGAAGCATAAAGGCGGCCGCACAAGTCTTTACGTTGTTTTACATACGTTGCTCAGCAATGTATACACCTCCAAATGGTGTTGAAAGAGTCACATACTGTATTTATAAGGTATAATTTACCCCAAAAATGTCATGTCTGTCTGCATGTAATGATGTATTCACAGCTGCGAAAACACACGTGACGTGAGCTGACTGTGAGCTGTTACCATAGAGAGGGCGGGTGCGCGCCTGTGAATGATGCCTACCTTAGTGAACAGAACTTGCATAGGCTGTGAATAACAGGTAATAAAGTTGTAAATAACATTCAGTTTGTGGCACAGAGCGATCGTTTGGGAGCTGCGCGGGAAGTATTAACCGCACAGGCACTGTGAAAATGAAACCGAAAGCACGCACATAATTTAAATGATCATATCGCATTTTAGAGTTATGATTACGACAAGCATATAATATGTTTTTCTTTCACAGCGAACACAGAGTGTTGTGCATGAGAATAAATGTTTAACACTGTCAGAATAGCTACTCTAGCCTATATAATGTTGAGTATAATGCAAGAGGGAATCTGATAATGTTGTCTTACAATGTTGTCAATGACAGATTGCAAGCACATATCTCAAACATAATAATTCAACATCAGAATTATGAATAGTTGTATTCTGAAATAACAATAATAATAGGCGACTCATAATAACCTTTATTTTACATCTACAGAATCGTGAGAAAATCGTGATCTTTATTTTAAGCAAAAAATCGCGATTCTCATTTTAGCTAGAATCGTGCAGCTCTACACTGAATATGATATTTTGAAAGACATATCTGAAGTAAAGTTGAGTTTTTGCCGACTGAAATTAATATTTTTGATAGCAGGAAGTTGCTAGGCAACAGAGACACGCATATTTAAAGTAACGGGTAAAAGCAGACACTGAAGCTCATTTTGACCACTATGGTACTTCTAAGTAGATATAATCATAACTCTTTTGTGTTTTGTAATTTAAAAAAAATAATGTTAAAAGCAAATATACACATATTTAGTAAAAGTCTGGGAATTATCGATATGTGTGTTTTATTTCAACAAATTTATTCAATTGCAAAAATTTAAAATGTTCTAAATGACCTCCTCGTTAGCTCTAATGCTGGAATAGCATTATAGTTAACCAGAGGTCAAGGTTTGGCTTAGTAATAGTTTTTTTGCATATCGACGTCTGTGACAGTAGTTTTACACTGTGCTGACGATTTATGTGCACCATATTTGTTATTCTGTTAGTGCAAGCAAATGTCTATTTGCAGTATTTGCACATAGTTTGTGTTTTGTCGGGCACACCTCACTGCTGTCATTTTACATTTGTTTGTTTGAAATGTAACGCGATTCGTTCAACATTTCTACATTTTGAATCGTCACATGTTTGAATCGATTTTCAACCAGCTGACTGTAAATTGTTAAATCTATCTATCGATCTATCTATATCATACAAGTAGCAGTTGCGGTGAGTTCCGTAGTGTCCCACCAGTGATTATATACAACCATATTGCACTGCTACAAGTATGATATTGCATTTATACAACAGTTTGACGGCACAATCGTGTGTCTAAAGAGAAAATCAAACATGTAGAGTCTAAAAATCCTTTTGCCGTTTATTCACTTTTGCAGCTGACCATCAGAACAGCAGAAACCATTACTAATTCACCAACGGCACTTTAGAGCTAGTGTTTGAATGATTCCCTAGCATAATGTCTAAAGTGATGACAAAACAGCTGATTTTGCTCACATTTTAAGATTATAAGGCTGAACGGTATGAAATGCCATCAGTCCACAGAGATTTCCCAGTATTTCTCTGTTGCAATCAGGATTTCACAGTGATTAACCTCAAAATAAAAAAAGAAGCAAACGCTACCAGATTACTATGGTGTTAAAAACAGCACTACAACATACAAAAGAAAGAGATCGTTTTAGAATGTCACTTATCAGTCGTATAATGAATGATTCAGCTATAGTTTAAAACTTACGCTAAAAATGCTGTTTTTCCTCCCCTAATGACTTATTATGCTGTCTCTTGCGCCATCTTGTGGCAGAACGTCAACTGTCTTTGCTCTACTCAGTATGACAGGCTGATTGCTGCCCAAGCACTAAATATTTAAAATAGGCACTATCCTTATAAATAAACTGCATAGTTGCAATGTAAACAACTGCAGTCTTATCTAAAACACCTCAGAAGTACATTATGTTGTCCATCAGCTGCAATATTTGTCAAACTGTAGTGAGTTTGTTGATCTGCTGTCACTCTATGTGGGCGGAATACACAAGGGTGAGGAGGCTGTAGGAGTGCTGTTTCTGGCAAAATATCACATGGCTATCAGCCAGTCAGATTCAAGAGCCAGACAGAACTGTTGTATGTATGTATGCATGTATGTATGTATATAGCAACACCGCCTTCCATCTCCCTTTAAATATATCTTTAAAGTTTTACGATTCTTAATACTGAAGCACAAAACTGTGCTTTAAGCATGTTCACAATAAGAAAAATCTTGATTTGTTTCCTAAAGCTACAAGTGCTTCAGTCAAAAGCAGCGAGTGATTATGTCCTTGTCATTTATTGTTTGATTACTGATAATAAAAACAGTCTGCAGCAGCGATACAGTGTACTGTCACTTTAAGAGCCATGCAGCTCTGATTTCTGGTTTCACTTTGACATGCCGTTTCAGTTTCAACTCTTTACGTTGGTTTATTACGTAACAAACAAGGGTTAATGTGAATAATAACGCTGCGTTTTGAGAGATTTTTTGCATGTATTTGACCCTTAAAGAGATCACCTTAAGATGACTTTTGCATTCCAGAGGCTGATGAGTGGAACAAATACACGTCAATAAATTAAATGTGTCTCATGCGTACTGCTGTAAAATGTTACTTAATTAATTTTCAGATGTGGTAGTGGTGGAGGAGAGTGAAGAACTGAGTGAAGATGAGGAGAAACATCACGTCAGAAGTGAAGAAGAAACTCACACAAAGGACAAACACATTATTTTAATGGAAGGAACAGCCAAATGTTTCACCTGCACTGAGTGTGGAAACAGTTTTAACCGAAAATATGCTCTCGAGCTTCACATGAGGATTCACAGTGGGGAGAAACCGTACAAGTGTTCACACTGCGACAAGAGATTCAATCAGTTAGGACACCTGAAAACACATGAGAGGATCCACACCGGAGAGAAACCGTACACATGCACTCAGTGTGGGAAGAGTTTCACTCAGTCATCATCCTGTAATCAACACATGCTGATCCACACTGGAGAGAAACCACACCAATGTGATCAGTGCAGCAAAACATTTTCGAGGACTTCAGAGCTGAAGGAGCATCTTAGAGTTCATACAAACGAGAAGCCTTATTCATGCTCTGACTGTGGAAAGAGTTTTACACGGCAGTCAAGTTTAAATGAACATCAGAAGATCCACACTGGTGTGAGAGAGTTTGTGTGCTTTGATTGTGGGAAGAGTTTTATTAAATCTGCAGACCTCAAACGACACCAGATGATTCACACTGCAGAGAAACCATTCATATGTGCTTTGTGTGGGATGAGTTTTAAACAATCATCACACCTTAATAAACACATGCTGAACCACGTTGTAGAGAACCCTTACAAGTGTTCACACTGCGACAGGAGATTCAGCCAGTTAAGACGCATGAAAACACATGAGAAGGAGCATCTTGGGGTTCATACAAACGAGAAGCCTTATTCATGTTCTGAGTGTGAAAAGAGTTTTACATTGCTGTCAATTTTACATGAACATCAGAAGATCCACACTGGTGTTAGAAAGTTTGCGTGCTTTAAGTGTGAGAAGACTTTTATTACAGCTCGAGACTTAAAACGACACCAAATGATTCACACTGGAGAGAAACCGTTCACGTGTAATCAGTGCGGGATAGGTTTTAAACAATCATCACACCTTAATAAACACATGCTGATCCACACTGGAGAGAAACCACACAAATGTGATCAATGCGACAAAGCATTTTCAAGAGCTTCTCAGCTGAAGGACCATCTTAGATATCATACACAGGAGAAGCCCTATTCGTGTCCTGTGTGTGGAAAGAGTTTTGCACGTTTACAAGTTTTAAACGCACATCAGAAGATCCACACTGGTGTGAGAGCGCATGCATGCTTTGAGTGTGAGAAGACTTTCGTTAGAGCTACAGACCTAAAACAACATCAGATGATCCACACTGGAGAAAAACCTTTCGTGTGTTCACACTGCAACAAAACATTCAGACATTCAGGACATCTGATAGCACACGAGCGGATCCACACTGGGGAGAAACCGTACTCGTGTACTCAGTGTGGGAAGAGTTTCAGAGTTTCATCATCCCGTAATGAACACATGATGCTCCACACTGGAGAGAAACCACATAAATGTGATCAATGCGGTAAAACATTTTTGAGGCCTTCAGAGCTGAGGAAACATCTTACAGTTCATGAAAAGGAGGAGCCTTATTCATGTTCCTTGTTAGGATAGAGTGCACATCCATGAAATTTACCTTCCTAAAACTCTCCACTGTATTCACAAACTTATTAACGGAGCATGAGTGCACGTTAATTCACAACTGACACTTCACTGAAGTTAAACAGGCTATCCACAAAGTTTGTGCTCCCCCCGGTGCTGTCTGTCGTGTTTTCTGACAGGCTTTATAATAAAAAGTAGCATTAATAATTAACATAAAAAATGGTCAAAATGTGGGATTTGCAACACAGACAGCAGGACTAGACTGAGGAACTAATCTTTTCTTTTATTGGACTAGCACAGCCCACATAATAATTAGTTAACATTACTTCAGACTTGTGACCTGACAAAACAACCAATTAAGATGCCACCGTTGCCTGTGTTTGTGAATTTTTGTTAAGGAATCAACATTTTATTTATATTCAAATGATCCAAATTGTGGTTCTTTCCAGTGTGGTGACCCCTGATGAATAAGAGACTAAGCCGAAGGAAAATGAATGATCCAAACTGGCCATCACTATACCTCTGGGCTATAGTTTCAATATTTTTTGTTCTATCATTTTGAGTTACTCACACTCTGAATGTTTCATGAATACAAAAAAAGTATGCCTAAAATATTCATCAGTTTTCAAGCACTTATTCAGGGCCAGATTGCAATGGCAGCAGTCTCAGCTGGGAACCCCAAACTTCCCTCTCCGCAGACCCTTGCTCCAGTTCTTTTGGGGAATTCCAATGTGTTCCCAGGCAAGCTGAGAGACATAGTCCCTACAGCATGTCCTGGATTTTCCCTTGGGACCTCTTCCTGGTGGAAAATGCCTGGAAGAGTTCTCTAGGTAGGCTTTCAAGAGGCATTCAGAACAGATGCCTAAGCAACCTCAGCTAGCACTTCTTAATGTAAAGAAACAATGGCTCCACTCTGGGCTCCTCCCGGGTGATAGAATTATTTACCGCCTCTGGGCTACACCCTGCCCAACTCTCTAAGGATGTGCCTTACTCCTCTGCAAAGAAAACTCATTTCAGTCAGTTGTATGCATGATCAAAGCTCATGACAATAGATGAGAGTAGGTACAAAGATTGGCCTGTAAATTGAGAGCTTCGCCTTTCAGCTAAGCTCCTTTGCAGTAAGGTGGTTGATGTACCGGTCTGTTGTCGTCAATGAGAAGCTTGAGCTGAAAGGGAGCTGCATCAATTTGTCTGTCAATCTCACATTCCATTAATATCTCACTGATGAACAAAAACCCAAGATACTTGACCTCCACCTTGGGCATTGACTTTCCTCTAACCTGGAGATGGCCAGAGTCCAATATATGAACCAAACTCATGCTGTGGTCATACAGAGACCAAACAGCCCATAACAGAGTGTACCAAATATTTCCCAGAACTGAATTCCATAGAATGCCACAAGGGACAGGGTCAAATGTCTTTTTCATGTACACAAAGAACATGTAGATTGGATGGGCAAACTCCCACGAACCTGAGGATGCTTGTCATCCCCATTCCCAGTCGTGGTCAACATCTCCCCACTTCCACTATAAACATTGTTGGTGAAGCACTGCTTCACCTTTCTGTGGTGCCTGACAGTTTGCCAGAATCTCTTTGAGGCTAAACAATGGTCTTCTTCCATGGTCTCACAAACTCTTCTTTGGGCCAAGTTTTGGTTTCCACAATCATTCAGGAAACAACACTGCTCACAAGCCAATCAGGCATGGTAGGACTCCATTATCTTGAAGGCATCACCTACATTTGGTGTCCACCACTTGGTTTGTGAATTGCCGCTAAGACAGGCAACAGAGGCCTTATAGCTCCTTATGGCCATGTCGATAATAGAGTCCGAGAACATGGGCAACTTGGTCTTAATGTCTCCAACCTCTCTTGGTCCAATTATTCTGAATGTGCGAGTTGAAGTTTCCTCTGACATTTTGGTTTCATCAGATACTCCCCACAGACCCTTAAAATACGTTTGATTCTGCCAGGTTGATCTAGCCTCCTCTTTTACCAGTGGATCCAACTCACAACCAGGTGGTGATCAGTTTACAGTCCTGCCCCTCTCTTTACCTGCATGTTCAACAATCTGAGATCAGATGAAACAACCACAAAATCGATCGTTAAGCATCTTTCATCAAGAACATTGGGTACTCTCCACTGCTGTTTGCCCAAATGCACAAATTACAGTGAGAGACCTATCCGAATGTGTAGTAAGGTGACATTCTTGTTTAGAGGGGAAAACCCCAACACATGGAGCTAGAGAGCCATAAGCAAGCTCACACATGGCTACCACCTCTTACCCTGGGCAACTCCATAGTAGAATAGAGTCCAGTGCTGCTTGACAAGTTGAGTTCCAGAGCCCAAACTGTACATGGAGGTGATCCAGACTATCTCCACTCAGTGCCATTCACAAGCTCAAGCTCTTTCCCATTGACATTCCTTGTCCTATGAGTCAGTTTATGTGTCCAAGATCAGAATGTCATGACCCTGCCCTTCAACCACTGCCCAATCAACATTGCACTGGCCCATTACAGATCCTCCTGATGGTGGTGGGTCTACAGCAACGATGTCAAAGTCAATTCCTGGAGGGCCGGAGCTCTGCAGAGTTTAGATCCTCCCCTGCTTCAACACACCTATCTGTAGGTATCAAACAAGCTTAAAGCACTCAACTAGTTTGCTCAGGTGTGTTTGATTAGGGTCGGAACTAAACTGCAGAGCTGCGGCCCTCCAGGAACTGGCTTTGACACCTGTGGATTACAGGATGTTGCTCACTTGCATGCCTCAACCCCAGACCTGACTCCAGGGTGGGTCACCGGTTGCATCATATCAGGTGACATCATGATCCTTGGTTTTTATATAACTCATAAAGAGAGTTTTAAACCGCACTTAGTCTCACCTGTCACCTAGGACCTTTTTGCACTGGGAGTCCCTACCTAGGGGCATTTAGTCCCTGACAACAAAGCTCCTATAGTCATTGTGGCTGTAACTGTAATCATCGTGACAGGGACTGTAACTGTGTAACAAGATTTTGACAATATTGAGATTAAACTTGAACTCTTCTAAACGCAATACTTAAACCCCCTCCAAAAATGTGATTAAGCTCTTAAGCAACATCTTATTAACAGGCATGTGAACACCTTAATTGTATCATTTACTACACAGAGCTGTAGCTCACTGAGAAGCAATACACACAACCAACATTTCATTGATGTCCATAAGTCTACTTCGATTTTGGACTCAATTCCACAGGGCTTGTCAGTGAATTATGACTTTGTGTAGTAAATGATGGAGATTTACCACAAACAGCATTACTAAAATAAAATTGTGCATGAAAATCATCTTAGATTACTTGCCCAGACCTGTACAAATGTTTTTTTGCATTAGACAAATAAATTGCAGTAGCCAGTTACATCTACTCTTTCTGGGTCTGATATTTGTGCTGTGCAGTTTGTGTGTAAAACTCTTATATGAATCAGCCTTGGGACAAAAAAACATCATCTTAAGCAAGGTATCTGCAGGGTCTTATTTTTCAAAAACCAAATTTTAGTTTTTTAAAAGTCTTAAATCCACTGAAATATTGTGTTGTATGTCTTAAATTATTTTAAACGAGTCTTAATTTTCCTATGTCCATGTAAAGCTAAACCCAATTGGGCCAACACCCAACCAATCACTGACAATATGTTTCAATAAAAGTTTTAAGAAACATTTATGTATTAACTCCATTTACTTATTAATATGGTTTAATTCTCTTCATTACAATCACGTTTTTCTAAAAAAAAAATTTTTAAGGCTTTAAATTGGCCATTAAAATAATATTTAGCATTTTGCCTTGTGTAAGTCTTAAATGTCATTCATTATGGTCTTAAAAGGGTCTTTAAATGTCTTAAATTTGACTTGATGAAACGCTGCTTACGTTTTGACAGCATTTTCTTTATGGGATTCAGATCAGTTTATAGATGGATTTCCTTACCAAAGATCATCATCTGACGCATTTATTTTTGTAGGCTTCTGTCATTTTGCCTTGCGACGCAGTTCATGTAATTATGCAAAACTTCAAAATACAAAGTTTGTTTTCTACGGTGGCCGAGAGAGCTTTAAGCCCAATCTTACCCCTATCCCTCGTTTCATGTGAAAGGTTAGGGGTGTCCCAATTCTCTTTAGCTTGAAGGCGTAGGGCTAAGGGGAAGAGGTAGATACCCCTTCGAACTGACTTTTCCAGGACCACACTCGAAACCAAGGGGTAAGAAAAATTCCCAGAATACATCAGCTACAACAGCAGTTTCGCTGCACCCGGAAGTAAGGAGATCCACAAATTAGTATTTTTTGTCATTATTACAAATATTTACAACAAACATGCACATGTTTTAATATATTCATTACTGCGTTCGTTTTTTATCGTCATGCTTTAAAAAAAAAACCCACTAAAATAAAAAATTTGTCTATCTATAATCCCTAATAATAACTCCTGTACAGCAGTCCCACAACATTCTGAAAACTCGATGACACTCGAACACTCTGTCAAAAAAGTCTATTGGCTGAGAATGCGTTTTTACAGTGTCTGCTATAATGTTAGTGTTGTTTTTGGTGTGTTTACATAGATGAATATGGCCACTATGTAAATACACAGTATAGTTACGATCTTATTGCCACATTATACCGTTACAATAACATAATATATGCCTTAAGTGATTTCCTAAAAACAAATACCAAAAAAATAACACAACTGGAATGACTACAGCAGTCGCGATCATCTGATCTCATATGAAGCAAGAGATCACAATGACATATGATGACATGTGCAGGTGTTGTAGTGCTGTCTCATTTCTTAGGGGTAAATTTTGAAGCCCTTCACACTTGGTTTTAAGGGCCAAGGGGTAGGGGTACAAAAATAGAATTGGGATTGAGCCTTAATGTGCTGCGACTTAAGAAAACACATGCATAGAAATAAAACACCAGCAAATTAAGAAAACATCATCTGTTTCACAGCATGTGTGATGCTAATCCTCACAACATAAACCCAAATAACATTACTGATGTATATTGAGGGGCATTTATTATGCACTCACTATATGCAATCGTGAGACTTCTAACCACTATTTTATTTTTTATTTTTTTTTGGATTTGTGGCATTTATTGGCTTCATTTAAACTTTCCCCCCAAAATTCCAGGAAATATCACTTCCTGGCTGCGATTTCTAATAATAAAAATTGTTAAAATATAGGTTACTATTAAAATACACTGTTAAAAAACTTGCAGAAACACTGATAAGCAGAGGACGCGCAGACTAACAGAAACAAATCAGATCACATCAGCTGTTTCTCAATTCCAAGAGCTCCGAGATCCGTCTTGCCAAGTTACCTTGGAAGAACGACCTTGGGAGACCGCGAGAACAGAGAACGCATCCTGTGTGGAATGAGATGCTTTGTTCTTCTTGACGGTCACATGACCTTCATGTATTTTAACCAGTAAATTATTTAAAGGGCACCTATGGTGAAAAATCTCCTTTACAAGCTGTTTGGACAGACATATGTGTAGGTATAGTGTATAGAGCGTTATATTGGGGTGATATAAACACACTCAGTCCTTTTTTTTCAATTTAACAACATAAAAACGGTGGACCAATTGGAGCTGTTTTGAGATCGACCGCAACTTGATGTAGGAGTGCGGTCCCCCCGCCCACCAATATTGATTGACAGGTGGCCATTACCATCTCCTCAGTATGTTGTTTCACGTCCGCCATTTTCAGCGTGTTAGTCAAAGCGACGTCACCAAAGAAACACCCTTGCTCTATTTTTAGATGGAAGGCTCATTGGGCTCAACATTCACCACGTTAGCGCTCTCCTCCACGCCAGTGTTTGTAAGTTTTGATGTGTTTGCATACATGTGTACTTTTCATTGTGTCTTCCTTAAACTTCAACGGTTTGCATTTCCCGCGGTCACAGAAGCTCCCTGTCATCTTAACTAGGTGCAGCTGGAAAGTGCGAGCGCGCTGCCTCACGTGCTCGTCCCTCCACTGGAGATAACGAACTAACGACGTGCAGCGCCATGCATTTCGTGTTGTCGCGAGTGAAAGTGACGACCGGGGGGTTTGCTCACTATTCTGCCGCCTAGGTCGCCTCTATGGATGCGCTGGCCCTGCTCAGGACACTGTTCATATTTCTGCCGCGCCACAGAGCGTTATCTGAATAGTTTCATTTTAAATAACATGCGAATGTGCGCGTCTGGTGTGCCGCGTCATGGCTCTGAGCGGCGCGTCCGGTGCATCAAGCAGGTCAACCAGAAGTGCCGCTCGGCGCCACGCAGCGTCGCGCCACGCAGCGACATGCTTTTTTGAATTCTAAACATAAGTTTCTATCAGGTGACACACCGACGCTGCAAGTGTGCGATACTTTCAACTGTCATGTGTGCGCTGTGTCGCGGTGCATCCGATGTGTGATGCCCTTCAGTCAAAGTTAATTCAGTGTACTTTATTAGTTTCGGTGTAGGCTACCAGCTCGGAGCTTTAAACTAGCACACAGTTGGTTTGTACTCTCTGCTTGGTCTGTGTCTGAGTCGTACAAGTACAGCTGGTTGTACCTGGTTGGTACGCTCATGTTGCTTCTCTCTTGTCTGCCTGTCTATTACACAAAGCGGGGGAGCTCTTGGCTCCGGCCCCTTGTTAACTTGGGCGGGAAGTCGAAACTAATTTTCATGTGAAGCAACACGCCCCTAAAACAGCAAATTGTGTACACGCCCCCAAAGAGGCACTTTTTAACACATCATAATAAAAAAATCTGAATTGTGTTTTGAACTGAACCTAAACTGGCACACTCAGAAGAACCATAATATTAATATTACATCTTAAAAAAGGGGTAAAATAGGTGCCCTTTAAATCTGGAATAAGGGGTAACCTAGGTACCCTTTTAACATTATAGCATTCATACAACAATTTATTGTTTTTTTTAAATATATAAAAAACATACACAAAAACCTTACAAATATACTTTGCACAATACAACTAAAACAGATCTTAATACGAATTTTAGCAAATAAACACCCTTAATGTGCTTTTGCTTTTATAAAGATTTTCATTTTAACCGTTTCATTTAGGGAAAGTTTTATCTCTGAACTTTATTAATAAACAGGTATATAATGCTGAGCTTCCCACCTCCTTTATTCATTCGCAATGACTTCTGGGACTTCTCGAGCGAGTTTTGTGCTCAAGTCTGCATCGATGCGTCCTCAATACCATGAACACATCCAGGAACTTTCACGCGTCCTCCATTCTTGGTGTCTTGAGCTTTGGAACCGAACATTGATGGTTATTGATGACGTTACACACAGGGCCGGCACGTCCATAGAGGCGACCTAGGTGTCCGCCTAGGGCGGCATAATATAGTGAGGGCAGCAAACGCACCCCGCCGCTCAACCCAATGTGCTCACGTTCACTCCTCCCCCACCCCCAATCCTCACTTTCATCCGCAAAATCAACACAACACCCCCCTGGTCTTCACTTTCATTCGCGACAGCCGCTCCTCCTGTCCTCACTTTATGAACCGGTCAGTTTTGTTTTCACTTTCGGGTTGATGGTGGCGTGATAGTTTTTTGCCTAGAGCGGTAATTCGGCTTGCTCCGGCCCTGGTTACACATGGATGCAAGAACACTGAAGTTTGCATCGGTGCGTCCTCCATACCAAGAACACATCCAGGAACTTTCACGTGTCCTCCGTTCATGGTGTCTTGAGTTTTGGAACCGAACATTGATGATTAATGATGACGTTACACATGGATGCAAGAACGCTGAAGATAGCATACCGACAAACATCCAAACACTGCAGATCAATAGGGCTCTTCATTTAGACAAAATATGTGTTGACCAAGACAAAAAAAATCCTAAAAAAATCCTCTGCAAGAATAACCCAATAAACATGGACAACAACAGCTAATATGCAACACTTTAGCCTCCACATATGATATATTAGATAAAACACATAGATAATACAAAAGTGTGCTAACTTCAGTCAACTTTTTTTTTGTCAGATCAAAATTTGCATGTGCTGTAGGGATTTGCTGCTGTTAATCTTCTATTTGGTTTTTCTACATGTGCCTGTTTGTGAAAAATAAGTTTCAATGATACATGATGTGCCATAGGTTTGTTGTTTTTGTCACTTTTGATTTGCTTCAAGCTGTTATTGTTTGTTACTTGTTGATAAATATTTTGTTTCCTGCTTGTAGTGAATTGGGAAAGTTGTCTGTCAGCCACGAAGCGTTTATTTTGCTTTTAAAATTCGTTAAGTGCACTTTAGCAACGTTTTTAAGTGCCTAATAAACAGTATTTTACCTCACACATGATTGAGTAAGGTGGTGTTGCTGTTTTTATTTACATTAGCTTTTTTTAATCTGGCGCGTAAATAAATACAAGTGCGCCGTTGCTCCCGCCTCGCCGTGATGACGTCAGCGCTGACGCGTTCATTCAGCGTCGAGTCTTCAGAGCTGAGGTGAGTCGTAGTCGCTTTTTCTCGTGTTTCCACAACAATAAAACACACTTTACAGTTTATTAAAGCGACAATCTGCGACTAGTTTCTGCATTGAGTTCACCTCTATCTGTGTGTCTGCTGACCAAAACAACACAGCAGGCAAAACAGCCCTGAGAGGACAATGTGAGCTCAGTGTTTTTCTTTAACGTTTTTCTTAAACAGTCTGGAGCAATGTAGTGTTATATAGTACAATCTGTAAACATAATAGAACTTTAATGTGGTATATATGTGAGCTTAAATGAAAAAATAAATTACTGGTTTGGTGTTTTTGATCATCTGTTGTGGGGTTTTTTTACATACCGCATCATGAATCTGTTAGCAGTTTAATTTATTTATTTGGTGTGCGTACTTGTTAGGTTTTTATGCAAAAAAAGCTGGTAGTCAACTAGATTAATTGTGTTGTAATATTTTTAGAGCTGCTGAAATATGTTGCTCTTTCTGCTTCATCATGCTGATGTCTTCAGGTCTACAAATTATGTTATATTTTTATTATTGTCAGCTTACCTGAGCAAATTGTTATTTTCTCACCTAGAAGAAGATATAACATCATAATATAATTTATTTCATCAATCAGTGTAAATTATTCAGATTTCTCTGTTTCTTCTCCTGAAGCTCTGCCATCATCAGTGAAAGACAAAGACAGAGTCTATTGAAGGACAGTGAGAAGATGAGTGATCCAGAACCCTGCAGAATTAAACAGGAAGAGACTGAAGAACTGATAGGTTTGTGTTTATTCGTCACTCTTCAATAATGAGGCTGAACAACAGGAAAGTTCATACTTAAGCACTTCATAAATATTTTTTTTTTGTATTTTTGTTGTGTGCAATTTGTGTCTTGCCCTAATTAATTTTACAGCACAAACCTAGTTTTTAAAATCAAATTAACATTTCTTAAACAGTAAAATTAAATGTAATTCATTAGTAACATTTTTTATTAATAGTTCAGAGGCGTAATTTTACCAGCGTTGCCATCTCAGCATTAGTATATGCAGTGCTTCCCACAGGTTTGAAATATACTTACGGTGGTAGGCGGATTGAAACACATCCTTTACCCAAGGCACATAAATCGTTAACTATATGTGACTAGGCATGGGACGATAAGGTATACCGCGGTTTGGAAAGGCCAATGTTTTAAAACCGCCAAAATTTTCTGTAATACCGTTCCTAAAGTATGTGTATGTTTTTTTCTTATTACATTTTTTTTTTTTTTTTTTAGGACAACAGTATCTCCATCAGAAAAGATATCCAAAGATGCTGTTTTAAATTGTAAAGTGTTTTTGAAACTAATGAAGACAGCAGAAGTCAATGATTCATTTGAGTTATTTTGCCTGACGTGTTTACTGCTCCAAAACATTATAAATCTTTCAAAAAATAAAATATACTGTTTTCAAAGGGGAAAAAAATGTTTTTGTTTTTTACCCAGACACTTCAAAAGAATATATTTTACAGCAGTAATCACAATACCGTGAAACCGTGATATTTTTATTCAAGGTTATCATACCGTCAGAATCTTATACCCGGCCCATGCCTACATGTGACACAAAAAATGATGTGATTTTTAACAATACTTAAATGTATTATGACACTATTATACACAGTTTTTTATCAGTGGGTTAAAGTTCTTAAAAAGGCTCTTGAAATTAAAAAAGAAATCCACTATTTCTCTTATTTTATGTGATTTAGGAGCCAGCTGCACTCTCTCTCTTTCTCTCTCTCTCTCTCTCTCTCAAGTTCAGGTTGCTTTATTGGCATGACATTTATGGCCTGTTTCCACTGACTGGTACAGTATGGGTCACCTTTATCAGGCTTGCGTTTCCACTGCCTATAGGGTACGATGTCATTCTCGCTCAAAGAAATGTCAAAGTAAAGCTGTACGGGACGTTCACATATCCTACGAGAAGCACTTCTCACAAAGCAGATGCTTCATACACATAAATACTTCTGTATGAATGTTCATTACTTTCTATGAACAGGATTTGATTATAACTGTCTGCAGGTCAATGATAGTGAAATATCCTACTGTAACGTCTGCAATTATATAAAATAAATAAATAAATGAACATATATAAACACATACAGACCCTTACAGTCTCCAATATGTTACCACTTACACATAAACTACACACAGCACACATTTAGTCCTTTTTTGAGTTCAAAAACAACATATAGGCACACAGTCAGAGCAAACCTCTCATCTGCATCTTTAATCTTCACCAGCACATGTAGCCTCTGTTAGAGAGTAATTCCGTCATCACGAGTTCATAATTGTCCAAAAGGTGATGATAATAGTTAAACTTGGCATTTGTTCATGGTTTAGGTTGCTAAAAGAATCATTTGCTTCATTTTTTTCGCCTTCTCCTTCGTTTTTTTGTGCTTCACTCTCACGTTTGTCCGTTTTCTGAAACGATCGAATGTCGGAAGCACTTCACTTATCACGCGCACGCTATTATCATCAGCTCAAGAAGTTCGTTATTTCAAATATAGACGCGCACAAGAGCGATCGCGAGCTCCCTGGACAAAGTCAAACCACTCGCACCTTTAGACGGGCTCGTAAAACAACAAAAGGACACAGCAGATTTTGTTCTTCTTGGCTTTGTGGCTGTTCATCAGGATGATGACAATGTTTGAGCTCGGGTCATCCATGGCTTGTTGTTATATGTATATATTATTACGATGTAATGTCTCGGCTGTGTATTTAAAAATGGCGGTTTCTTTGTTTTCATTCTTCTGCTTGTGTACGAGCTGGTGACGTATGTAGCTCTGCCTTTTGGTACCCTTTTGTTGTGCTAGATACCCTTTGCAAAGGGTACCCAAGAAGTGGTATGGTGCGGTTCGCTTTTAGGTACCTTTTAACAATGGAAAGGCCATAAAAGCAAATCGAAAGTACCATACCACTCAATGGAAACTGGCCATTAGTACACTATTACCAAAGCATTTTAGATTTGTATAAAATACATAATACATCATCAAATGTATACCATATACAGTAAATTAGAAATAAATTACAGGAAAAATTAATAAAAACAAAATGACAGCATCTTTAAAATGGATATTAACAATAGTTAATAATTTGAATAAGAAGTAATTATATAAATAAGGCAAATAAACTGATTGACCATTTCTAATGATGTACATATGTTTTGCAGCTAGTTTAGATGTGATTTTGTCCTCTCCGAGTATACAGTAATTTAGATTAATTTATTTAGATTAAAGAATGTATTATTTTCTTTTTCTCTTGGTCTCGCAATTGTGCGCGCTGTCAGCTGTGAAGCCCAGCAGAAATGAGTCTTTAATAAAAGTGTAATGCAAAAACGCAACAACTTTAGAAAGCGAAAGCAAAAGTCGACTCCTGTACATTTTAGGAGATTTAAAAGCACTGATATGGGTTCATTAACAGAATATTGAGCTATTTTTAACTTTGACCACGGTGCACTCGCTTCGCTGCTTTTTTTGTCCACACAGCAACAAACTTGTGCAATAAAACAAAATTTTTTATGGTGCAATAAAATAAATGGGTTTCATAGTGCAGTGCTTTCAATGTCTGTTGTGAAAGCTGCTTCACCGCAGTGGCTACGGCTTATTTTATAAGCTGTTTCTCTCTTTAATGTTTACATTTGTAGACCAAGAATTCTGTTTATCCCTAATTTCTATAACAACTTAAGTCCTCTTATGGCCAAGTATCTAATCTCTTGAAATCATGTCCTTGCAAACCCCTTCGGCCACCACCTTTAGCCCAATACATACAGCAGGATGATTTTATGAAAATTCAAGAGCTGTGGATCTGTTCACCAAAATATTCGGTCAAGTTTTACTGCGTCCCAAATGACTCAAAATGAGACAACATAACTGAAGCAATCTCCATTGTACTGAGTGAGAGTGCTTCTCTTACTATTTGAACTGTACTGTCGGTTTGATTACGCAAGTGTACTCGGTCTTTGAAAGTAAAAATGTGAGTGTGGGAGACGATCGCACCAGGGCTTGTTAAAGGCAAACGTGCCTAATGTGAATACACCCTAAAATCAAATGACATTGACCAAATTAAAATAAACCCGACTGATGATAGTATGTTTAACTTTTTGAGTCAGACTAATTTAATAAAAATAATCATATTACTTGTAATCAAATATTCTTAGGGGCCGAATAATATTTTTTGTATAGACCTTTTTCTTGGCTGCTGCATGGAGGATGCCATAGCGACCAGCGTTTTCCCGTAGAATGTTTAGAGCTTAAGTTTACAGCGTTTACAATAGGTCATTTGCGATCCGAAAATGGGCTTCAATAGCGTTTTGAGTGTATTACGGAGAGTTTTTGTGACAAACAACTTTGAAAAGTGTGTGTTAAAGCCATTATAATCTGTCAGATGTGGTTCAAGCGCGAGAGAAAAACGTTCTCCTAGTTTACACAACGCGCAACACTTCACTGCATTATAGAGCAAACCAGATTACTGGCATGAAACTTGACAGGTATGCAAGTCATTCAGTTTCCAAAAATGACAAATAAAAGTGTGTTACTGATACTCTGCTGGCTGATTTGCAAGTTGATTCTAATAGGGAGCTGTTTATGTTTCATTTAGTTAGTTTGTGTGTGTTATGTACCATGGTATCCCTGCTGAAAAAAACGGCTTAAACCAGCCTAAGCTGGTTGGCTGATTTTAGCTGGTCGACCAGCCTGGTTTTAGAGGGGTTTTGGCCATTTCCAGGCTGGTTTCCAGCCATTTCCAGCCTGGTCTTAGCTGGTCAGGCTAGAAAATGACCAGCTAAAACCAGTGTGACCAGCCTGGTTTAAGCTGGACACAGCTGGTTTTGGCTGGTCAAGCTGGTTTTAGCTGCTCAATTCCCAGCCTGACCAGCTAAGACTAGGCTGGAAATGGTTTGAAACCAGCCTGGAAATGGCCAAAACCTCTCTAAAACCAGGCTGGTCGACCAGCTAAAACCAGCTCCATGCATTTTAGCTGGATTTTTCAGCTTTATTTTCTTTATTTTCACTTTGTGCCAGTCTTTCAATCAATGTTTCAGTGGAACAGGATGTGTGTGTGTGTGTGCGTGTGCGTGTGCGTGTGTGTGCGTGTCAAACGTTTTGGTGGATTACATTTGTTTAGGTTTGGTTATATAATTGAAAAAAGACATAAACTGTTCACTTAAGCGATGTTTAGGCTCCATTAAAACCGCACAAAGATGCAGTCTGACCGTAAGGGTAAATGACTCGCAGCATTTGTTTTCCATCCCATTAGATTGCATTTTGAAAATAAATCAGTCCAGGAGGTGGCGCTGATCAACAACAGTATTAGTTCAAAGACGTTAAAAGCAAAAAAATTTATTAAAACTGCCGTTTCAAAGCTGTCCAAATGTGACTGTTTACACGCATCAGCTGCCGAGCAGAAGTTCTTAGCATTATTCTTGCGCGTACACGCAAAACATAATGGGTAATTTTGCCTTATAAGAAAAAGGTCTATAAAAGCCAAGGCACGAACTTACACATCTCAGCCAAACACACAATTGCTCTTATTTATTATCATTTTTACTCTACGGTTAAAAACTAGCCCAGAGCAGCAGCATATGCTGTAAAACTAGCCTTTTAAAATGTAACTTATTTACTTAATTTTCAGATGTGATTGTGGAGGACAGTGAAGAACTGAGTGAAGATAAGGAGAAACATCATGTCAAAAATGAAACTGAATTTCAGTCAGAGACTGAACATATTTTTTTAATTAAAACAACAGCTGTAAAGGGTTTCACCTGCACTCAGTGTGAAAAGAGTTTTGGGCATAAAGGCAATCTCAACCGTCACATGAGGATCCACACTGGAGAGAAACCTTACAAGTGTTCACACTGCAACAAAAGATTCATTCATTCAGGAAACCTGAAAACACATGAGAGGATTCATGCTGGAGGGACACTGCATACATGTACTGAGTGTGGAAAGAGTTTCACACAATTATCATACCTTCATCAACACATGCTGATCCACACTGGAGAGAAAACACACAAATGTGATCACTGCAGCAAAACATTTTTGAGGACTTCAGATCTGAAGATCCATCTTAGAGTTCACACAAATGAAAGGCCTTATTCATGCTCTGAGTGTGGAAAGAGTTTTACTCAGCAGTCGAGCTTAAGCCTACATCAGAAGATCCACACTGGTGTGAGAGAGTTTGTGTGCTTTGAGTGTGAGAAGAACTTTATTACAGCTGGAGACTTGAAAAAGCACCAGATGATTCACACTGGAGAGAAACCTTACAAGTGTTCACATTGCGACAAGAGATTCTGTCAGTTACAACCAATGAAAATGCATGAGAGGATTCACACTGGGGAGAAACCATTGTCATGTTCTTTGTGTGGGAAGAGTTTCAATCAATCATCAAACCTTATTCGACACATGAAGATCCACACAGGAGAGAAAACACACAAATGTGATCAATGTGGTAAAACATTTTTGAGGACTTCAGAGTTAAAAATCCATCTTAGAGTTCATACAGAGGAGAGGCCTTATTCATGCTCTGAGTGTGGAAAGAGTTTTACAATGAAGTCACATTATAAAGCACATCAGAAGATCCACACTGGTGTGAGAGAGTTTGTGTGCTTTGAGTGTGGGAAGAGTTTTATTAGAGCTGAACACTTGAAACAGCACCAGATGACTCATACTGGAGAGAAACCGTATGTGTGTTCACACTGCAACAAAACTTTCAGAAATTCAGCACATCTGAAAACACACGAGATGATTCACACTGGAGAGAAACCATACTCATGTACTCAGTGTGGGAAGAGTTTCTCACGTTCAACATGCCTTAATCGCCACACGATGAGAAACCACACAAATCTGATCAATGCAGCAAAACATATTTGAGTGCAGCTGCAGATCTGAAGAACCATCTTAGGTTTCATACAGAGAAGCATTTGTCATGATCGTAGTTTACACATCAGTGAAATTTACCTTCCTGAAAAGTCTACTTTGTATTTACAAACATCAAATTTTACATGTAAAGGGATAGTTCACCCAAAATTAATATCGTCATTATTTACTCATCACTTGTTCCAGACCTGTTTTGAGTTTGTTTTTCTGTTGAACATAAATTATTTATATAAAAAAAATAAAAAACAGAAACTTGTAACCAACTTCCTCAGTATAATTTTTTCCTACTGTGGAAGTAGTTGTGAGGTTCTAACATTTATCAAAATATCTAAAAACAAAAACTTTGTAAATAATGATTTTATACTCAATGTTAGTAAAGGCTGAATTATACTTCTGCGCCATATGATAGTTGTAACCCACAGCACATGCCTTGTGTGTAGTTGTGCATTTATACTTCTGCATTTTTTTATGTTGCTCTGCAGTAACACTTCTGAAACACTAGTTGGCAGTGCAGTTTCTGTGTTTTATGCTCTTCTGTGTCGAGGTTCTTTGCAGGTGTTTTGTTTGCACAGTTTGTTTATTGAAAAGTAAGAATGATTAATAAATCCGTATGAAACAGTCACTTAAAAGTGACGTTGTGTCTTCAGTTTTGGGCTCAAAGCAAGGCTCAAGTCCAAAGCCCAACCGGGCCAGAGCTGACTGCACTCACACTTGTCAAACCAACCAGGAAACGCACCTGAGCATGGTTCGAATAGCATAGTGTGCACCTTGCTTTCACACTAGCACTTTTGGTTCGTGCCATCTTCATAGCGTGATGTTCTGAGCCTTTTTAATATTTTCGAGCCAAATAGACGCAAGTAGCTCTCTGTAGTTTGGTTTTGGTAACAAATGTGTATGTCTTTCCATTTTGGCGCTTTGCTTTTGTGGCTGTCAACTAGCACCAGCTAGACACAACCAGTTTTTAGACTTGAGCGAACAGTGCGCACGGCGCCTCGTTTGATTTGAGTTGAAAAAGACTTTGAAGAGATTTTGTCTGAAACAGTACAAATACAGACATCTTTATGATCCGTGATCATAGAGATAACCAGATGATCAATAATTCTTGGCTAGAAATTGCAACAGCCGTGGGAAAGGAGGAAGGTTTTTGTTAAAAGGTTTTGAAAAACCTGAGGGATAAGTTTGTTAAAGCCAAAAGAGGCCATGGCAAAAGTGGAGACTCAGGGACACAATTACTGAAATCTGTTTTTCCACCAGTCATAGGTTTTACACTGATGTTTATATTACAATTCTGAATTTAAAACAATTTAATAGCTACAAAACTATAATTAAGGAACAAATTATTTCTTTGATAACTGGAAAGGAATATTTGAACCTGTCGGTTTACAATATACTGATGCCCTGTTTTTCTTGGCTTTATTGATGATAATGGTCAGGAATGTTGGACCATTATTGCCCTTTTAGCATAAGTATAGGACAGAAACCAGCCAGACAGTAATGTATGAATTGTGGAGTGGGCTAAATCTAAAAAAACATCTGTATTTTTTTTAGTAAGTATGCTTTTTTGCTTTTATTGTTGCCATAATAAAGAATATATTTGTAGACCAGCTCATGTTCTGTTGTCATTTCATATTTAAATAAACTTTAATTGGTAAAACTGTCCGAGATATGAACAAAAGCAGGCGAAGCATCAAATTTGATAAAAAAAAAATCTTGAATGGTTATAACCTTATAATCTTTAAAATAATTTATAAAAATAATTAGTTTATAAATCTTAAATGAGGTTAATGATGTGACATAGTTCCGGAAACTTCCTACTTTTCTGTTTATCCGTCTGACTTGACGGTCAGTTTCATTTGACTGCCCCCTGTTGTTTTAAAGAAAATCACAACGGCGAGCACAGCAAGTATAAAAGCCTTATCTGTTTCGCGAGGTGCGCACACACAGTCAGCAGAGGTGCGCGATGCGGCGCCAGGCAAAAGTATAAATCCAGCTTGACACATCCCTCCCGCACCCACTGTTCACTTGCGCGACACCATCAGAATGTTGTCAAAGGGCCCGTACTGGCCAGCGGCACCCATGCACATGTAACCCCGCTGGTTCTACACCACCCAACTTCCTTCGAGCTGGAATCGTACTGGCTACTCTTCACATGGTAGTTGGTTGCTCTAAGAGGCTAAAGACCATGGCCTCTAGTGTCTGTCGCTGAGGTCAAAGAAGTGAGGTTTACTTGCACAGCACTTCACTAGCTGGCCTCCACTACACACACAACAGCAGCTTGATGACGCAAGCGTACCAGGGTTCAGAAGGAAAAAAGACAGTGTGAACACTAACCATTTGAGAAGGTGTCAAAGGGGGAAGATCGAACTTGGGTTTGCACCAGGCAATCGAACCAAGTGTGAAAGCACCCTTTCTGTACAAGTAGCTCAAACTTGTTCGTTTAGAGTCAGGAACCGGTGGACATGCAACAATTTTAATCTTAAAGTAAACACAAAACAAAAGTATCCAGCTGGAGTGCCTCCATACGGCGTAACACTTGTTGCTCATCTCTCACGGCTCTAAGCCCCACCCACACTCATCAACGATATAAGCTGTCCAATCACAGAGCTTGTTTTATGGGTCAATGTGACGTAGGTACATTTTTTTAAAGTAGTTTTTAAGTACTTTAAATTTATGCAACTGTGCAAAGGCTGCACCAGACCATTTGCATGCGCTCGATGCAGAAGTTTTAATCAGCCTTAATTAAAGGGTTACCATGGAGATCAACCCATTTTCGACACAGCATCAAACTTTTTTGCAAGGTGCAATTAAAAGAATGGGTTTCATAGCGCAGTGCTTTCCGTGTCCGGTGTGAATGCTGCTTTGCTCTGTGCAGAAGCTACAGCTGGAGGGAGAGTGAACCCAGTGTACTGAATACTGCTGGGCAGTGGCACAACACAACCTTTAACTACTCACATTTTTGCCTATATTTTCTTTCAATTTAATTCTGTGCATTCCTAATTACTATAACAGCTGGCGTCTTCTATCGGCTAAGTATCCAATCTCTTGACAAATGTCCTTGCAAACCTCTTCAGCTGCCTAATATTTATGAATTTATGAGCGTCAAAAGCGGTGGATGTGTTCAAAATATTCGCTTGTATGTCACTTTGTCCCAAACAACTCAAACAAATAGACAACAATATAACTGAAGCGATCTCTATTGCACTGAGTGAGAGCGTTTATCCTTATCTTTAAACTGAACTGTCGCATAGATGACGCAAGTGTGCTCAGACTCGGAAAGTAAAAATGTGAGTGTGGGAGACGATCGCACCAGGGCTCGGTACAAAGCGAACGTGCCTAGTGTGAGTACATTTTAAAGCTAAATTACATTGACCAGATTAAAATAATCATAACTAATGATAGTACGTTTACCTTTGAAGTCAGACTAATTTATAAAAAATTTACATTACTTGTAATTAAACATGTTAATATAAAGTGAACACATGTAATGTAATATAAAGGGCCACAAAACCCCCCTGTCTCAGCAGGGTGTTTTCACACCTCTAGTTTGGAAAAAGTCAGGAAAGTGGGTGTGTCCAGCTCTGTTTTAGGTGGGAGTGTCGAGGGAGGGAAAGTGCAAATATGGGAGTTTCCATTTGGACACGCGCTGATTTTTACAGGCAAAACAAACACACAGACGCAGGGGGAAAAGACAGGGACTGTGTTTACATGGACATCATTAATCGAATTATTTGCAAAATTATTAATTGGTCGACTTTAACTGCAGTTTGGCACTTTCACTTTTTATTCAGGAACATTTCCTGCATGTCCCCCATGACAAACGAGAGAAACTGCTGGAGAGTGGAGCTTTAATGCAATGTTTGATACCGCACGGCGAATGGGGGAAAAAATGCGGTGAAAATTCTACACAATAGTAAAAGTTTGATTGCGGTGTTTACATGTTTACATTCGGTGAGCAGCATTTACAGCGGATCATTCTGTCTATAATATTATACTATACTACTGCAGTGATATTAACTTTTAACTAAATCATTTTGACTAAGGTCTGTCTTAAAAAACGGAAAGAGCGCTGCTGACGATACGAACTAACTTTGCCATTCTGAATAAACAAACAAAGGGCACTGATCTCACACACACTTACCAAATCTGTAGACACAGGACAATCAACACAAACTGGAGCCGTGTCTGTTTTAAAAGGAGACGAGCGGCAAATCCGGATTTCACCATTTCCAGATGCGAAAAGCTCTCGGGTGAAAAATGTTCCTTACAAACGCATTTCTGTCACGTGCACTGTAATCCACACGCGAGTTCAGCTGCACTCTCATAGCGGGGAAGTGAAAACAAAATCTTCGTTGCAGCACATTAATGAACACAACACTGATGACCCGTGTCTCCAAATTCTCGTTCTTTCACTTGTTTTGGCAACACAACGTGGCGTCTCTCTGACGTCTGAACACTGTAACAGGTGAAAACAGTCTCCGAAGTGATCATGCATATTAATGAAGTTGCGCCGCATACACAATAGAGCGCGCTGATTGGTTTGAACCAAGTCTTTCTCATGAATTAATGCTGCACACTCAGAGACGTCACGATGCACTCGGCGGTACAGACATCCACTCTCCACGCTGGACTACACACAAGTATCTAATCGCCGTGACGCAGCTTCAAAAATTTCAAACCGGAAGAACAAATTTGCTCAAAATAACGCAAAAACAACCAATTTTCAGTTTTTAGTGCAATATATGTGTCCTCATAGTGTTTATAGCAGCGTGGGACACAGATATGACTGTCAACAGCTCAAAACATGTGTTTTGTGACCCTTTAAATGCCTCACATCTAGTGTGTAAAAGCTGAGGTGCAAACATATTTGACCACCTGCACATCTCAGCCAAGCACACAAATGCTCTTATTCAGGATCATTTGACTGTACAGATAAAAACTAGACTCTTAACGTAACTTATTTTCTTATTTTTCAGATTTGATGGTGAAGGAGGAGAGTGAAGAACTGAGTGAAGATGAGGAGAAACATCATGTTAAGGGTGAAGAAGAAACTCACACAAAGAGTGAACAAACAGGTTTCACCTGCACTCAGTGTGGAAAGAGTTTTGAGCATAAAGGCAATCTCAAGCTTCACATGCTGATCCACACTGGAGAGAAAACACACAAATGTGATCATTGCAGTAAAACATTTTTGAGGCCTGCAGATCTGAAGGTCCATCTTAGAGTTCACACAAAGGAGAAGCCTTATTCATGTTTAGAGTGTGGAAAGAGGTTTACTCAGCAGTCACATTTTAATGCACATCAGAAGATCCACACTGGTGTGAGAGAGCATGTGTGCTTTGAGTGTGAGAAGACTTTTATTACAGCCGGAGAATTGAAAAAGCACCAGAGGATTCACACTGGAGAGAAACCATTCACATGTACTCAGTGTGGGAAGAGTTTCACACAATCATCACATCTTCATCAACACATGATGATCCACACTGGAGAGAAACCGCACAAATGTGATCAGTGCAGCAAAATATTTTTGAGAGCTTCAGAGCTGAAGATCCATCTTGGATTTCATACAAAGGAGAAGCCTTATTCATGCTCTGAGTGTGGGAAGAGTTTTACACAGCAGTCACATTTTAAAGCACATCAGAAGATCCACACTGGTGTGAGAGAGTTTGTGTGCTCTGAGTGTGAGAAGACTTTTATTAGAGCTGAACACTTGAAACGACACCAGATGATCCACACTGGAGAGAAACCGTATGTGTGTTCACACTGCAACAAAACTTTCAGAAATTCAGCACATCTGAAAACACACGAGGGGATTCACACCGGAGAGAAACCATACTCATGTAGTCAGTGTGGGAAGAGTTTCAGACGCTCAACGTGTCTTAATCGACACACGATGAGAAACCACACTAATGTGATCAATGAGGCAAAACATATTTGAGTGCAGCTGCAGATCTGAAGAACCATCTTAGGTTTCATCCAAAAAAGCACTGTCGTCTTACAGCAAGAAGGTGCCCTGTTCAAGTCCCGGCTGGGTCAGTTGGCATTTCTGTGTGGAGTTTGCATGTTCTCACCGTGTTGGCATGGGTTTCCTTCGGGTGCTCCGGTTTCCCCCACAGTCCAAACACATGCGCTATAGAGGAATTGGATGAACTAAATTGGCCGAAGTGTATGAGTGTGTGTGTGAATGTGAGTGTATGGATGTTTCCCTAGAGATGGGTTGTAGCTGGAAGGGCATCCGCTGCGTAAAACTTATGCTGGGTACGTTAGTGGTTCATTCCCCTGTGGCGACTTCTGAATAAAAGGACTAAAGGCTGATTAATACATCTGCGTCAAGTGCACGCATATGCGAACCTCTGAAGAAATGTAACTACACATTGCAACGATGCCTAGAGCTCTGTGATTGGTCGGCTTGGTAACGCTGACGAGTGTGGGCGGGACCGAGTGCTGCACAAACCCGTTGAACAAGTGTGGAGTCCCGTGAAAGAGCTCCAGATGGAAACTTTTGTTTTGTGTTTACCTTATGATTAATGTTGTTGCACGTCTGCTGGTTCCCGCCTCTAAATGAGTGAGTTTGAGCCACTTGTACATAAGGCAGGGGTTTTCAAACTGGAGGGCTCGCCAGCACCTATTAAGGGGGGTGCGAGAATTTGAGGCGTGCACTCGAGTAAATTATGATGACGATTTTTATGCGTTCACTAGAGGGAATATGGTTAATGTTAGCTCCGCAGCTAAATATTAGGCACCTGTAGAGTTTACGCGTCCCAGTAAAATATATAGAAATAAAATGGAGCGGGTGCTTTTTAAAATGAATGGCGGTGAATGAATGAAAGTCAAACGGGTGGGCCGTCTGACAAAAACAGTGCGCGCGCACACACAGTCGGAGGATCGCTATGAACTGATTACATGGACTTTAAAAGCAGCACAGACGCACGCACCAATTGCTAAGTCTTGTTATACTGTTACTGCGAACATTATGATGTGTTTCTCTTGCTTTGCTTTGCTTTATTAGTTTATGTTGTTTGCTGCTGGGACTGACAACTTGCCTGTTATTTGACCATGACTCTGGATTCCCTGCATACATCTGTTTGCCCCTGTGTTGACTGTTGCTGGCCTGACCATCTCTGTGTAATAAACTTGCACATCACATTACAGTTTCATTTAAGATTTGGAACTGAGTCATTCCATATAACTTAAACCTCAACATGTTTTACATAAATACTATTCAATAAAATGAAATCACTGTAATTTTAAAGTTGTGAGAATTTGAATCAGTTGTATCTTGTGTGTTGTTTTTCCCAGACTTTTTTGATCCAAAATAAAACCGTTAAATTACGACTATGAGCATGTCTTGGCGTTTTATTAAAGGTGTTTAATTGTAATGATTTATGGAAAATTCTTTTAAATAACTAAAACTAAAATTTTAGTGCAGTCCCTTTATTGATGGTGTTTGATCATAATAATCTTGGAAAATGTCTGTAAAATAACAGTGTTTCTCTGTAAAGCTCTTATTGTGTAACTTTATTAAATGGATTTGATCATAATCATCTAGGAAAAGACTAAAATAACAGTGTTTCTCTGTAAACATTTTAATGAAAATGTCTGTAAATTAGTTATTTTTGCACTTTATTTCAACAAAAGAAATTTTATCGTAATTTTATGGTTTTTGTTTGGCAGCCGTAGCTACCAGTCATTTGACCTTTTTTTTTACAATTACAATTTATTACTTTTATGTAATTTTAAATGTACTTAAAAAAACAGGAAAAAACAGTGTGTAAATAATACAGCAATTTTATTGTATAAAACAGACAAATTGCTGTAATTTGTCATTAATTGTATAGTACATAAAATAACAGTCAATCTGTTAGTTTACAGATATTGTTTGTAATTTTTACAGACTTTTGAATATAATTTAAAATAACAGAAAAAATACTATAAATAATAGTGTCATTTCCCTTTATAAAAAAACAAAAATGTCAGTAATTTGTCTTTAATGATAAAGTACCTAAAATGAAAGTCAAACTGTTAATTTAGAGAGATTGTCATTTCACTAAGTTTTGATTAAAATTTGAAATGACAAAAACAAATACTGTTAAAAAATTAGAGATATTTTTTGTATTCCCTCAGACTATCAGGCTGATGAACACTTAACACACCCCGCACAAACTCCTCCATACCCCACACTGCACACCATAAAGATGTAGCATGCACTGCACTTTAACCAATCCACACTTAAACAATACTGCCTACAACTATGTGTACACCTATCCATCGTACGCATCACTGTCAACATTGCCAAATTTACATTGTCTTGTTTTTTTGTGAGCATGTTGTTGTATTTGCACTGTCTGTATTTTACACTGTCTGTATTTTGCACTGTCTGGAGTCAGCACCTAAGCTTTTCACTCATCATAGTCACACGTGCTGCTGATGATGTGACAATAAAAGTGATTTGATTTGAAAAATTAGGTTGTTGTTTTTTTACAGTGTAGCGTTTCAGAAGTGTTATTGCAGAGCAACACAAACAGCGCAGAAGTGTAAATGCACGGCAACGCACAAGGCATGCGCTATGGATCACGCCAATCACTCGACGGAGAAGTATAAACCAGGCTTAACGAAATAATGAAAGAATGAATGTAAGTTTCATCATTTACTCGTCCTCCACTTGTTCCAAACTGATTTGGGTTACTTTTTGTTCTGTTGTACACAAATTATTTAAAATCATTGACGTCCATAGTACTTGTTTTTTCTTCTATGGAAGTGATTGCAGGTTTCAAACCTTTTTCCAAACATTTAAAAATAAAAATGCATTTATACTCTGTTAGTAAGAGTTTCGCTGTGGAGACTCCCCAGTTTTCCTCATTGATTGCTTTCTTGACATCAAAATATGCTTGTTTTTGTCTCCTGATGTTTATGTACTTATGCAAAACATCAGAATACAAAGCTTGTTTTCTTTGTATATAATGCTAAAATTGTCTGTAAGTCTGTTCAGCTAATAATCTATTAATATGTGTTTCAACATGTTCAGTTTGTACATGTTCATAAAGGAGAAGCTTTGCATTTTTGTGATAAATGAGCAGTATTAGGGAAAGTTACTTTTGAAAGTGATGCATTACACAATTGAGTTTGAAGGCATGAGTTTCTAATGGATGTCTGCTCCAGGATAGAGTGATGTGTAAAGTTTTTTTAATGTCGTCATTATTATTAATACAGTTGAATATTTAAGAATGTTTAAGAGCCTAGATTTAATGCATCATCTTTGGGAATTTTTGCCCATTCCTCTTTGCAGTACCTCTCAAGCTCAGGTTGGATGGGAGGCGACGGTGTACGGCAATTTTTAAATCTCTCCAGAGATGTTCAAAGGATTTAGGTCTGGGCTCTGGCTGGGCCACTCAAGGACATTCACAGAATTGTTGTGAAGCCACTCCATTGATATTTTTTTCTCAGGCATTCACTTCATCAAGCCAGAGAATTTTGTTTCTTATGGTCTGAGAATCCTTCAGATGCCTTTTGGCAAATTCCAGGCGGGCTGGTGGCTTCCGTCTGGCCACTTCACCACACAGGTAGAGTTTTATTTATTTTTAATAAATTTGCAACACTTTCATAAACTCTTGTTTCACATCATCATTGTGGAGGATTGTGTGTAGAATGTTGAGGAAATAAATTAATCCATTTTGGAATAAGCCTGTAACATAAAAAAAATGTGGAACAAATTAAGCGCTATCAATACTTTCTGGATGCACTGTATATGTATGATGATAAGGCTTGATCTTTTTCAGGGTTTTATTTTATTTATTTTTTTCCTCTACAATTAACAACACACTGTATAACCTTCATTTACTCTAAAAAAATTATAATTTAGGATAACTTTGGATATCAACATGACTATGCAGATTTTAATTAAGCAATGTCTCTTTTTTAAACTAATTATTCATTCATTTTCTTTTCGGATTAGTCCCTTTATTAATCCGGGGTCGCCACAGCGGAATGAACTGCCAACTTATCCAGCATATGTGTTTTACGCAGCGGATGCCCTTCCAGCTGCAACCAATCACTGGGAAACATCCGTGCACCCTCATTTACACACACAACAATTCAGTCTACCCAATTCACCTACAGTATAGCGCATGTGTTTGAACTTGTGGGGGAAACCGGAGTACCCGGAGAAAACCCACGCCAACACGGGGAGAACATGCAAACTCCACACAGAAACACCAACTGACACAGCCAAAGCTCGAACCAGTGACCTTCTTGCTCTGAGGCGACATCGCTACCCACTGCACCACCACGCTGCCAAATAGTCACTTTTTGTTATATTTTTATTCTCACATTTTGTTAATTTTTGTTTCATGATACTTGAAAGATATTTTTCTTGTTGTATCTGTCATGCGTGACGTATTACATTTGCGTTTAGATTTTTGTTACGTTTCAAGTGCATGATAAATAGTATTTCACCTCACACATCATTAATATGGCTTTTGTGTACATTTTTTGTGGATCAAAAAATGTTTTTTCGAAACTGTCCTATGTATTGAATAGTCTCAGGACAACTTTGATGAAAGAATTTGATCCACTTTAAGTGATGACTACTGTATATTAGCAAATGTTTTGTAAACAGTTAATTTGGCGCGGTATTTACGATCTGTTGCGCCCGCTTCGCCGTGATGACGTCAGCACTTGCGCGTTCATTCAGCGTCGAGTCTTCAGAGCTGAGGTGAGTCGTTGACGCTTTTTCTCGTGTTTACACAACAATCAAACACACTTTACAGTTTATTAAAGCGATAATCTGCGACTAGTTTCTGCATTGAGTTCACCTCTATCTGTGTGTCTGCTGACCAAAACAATACAGCAGGCGGAGAGGAGCTCTGAGAGGAACATATGAGCTCAGTGTTTGTGTTTTTGTGTTATTGTGAATGAGTTTTTACACTTTAGTGTTTGTTATATCGCAAATAAGTATGATATGTGAAGATTAATAATGTTAATCTATTCATTTTTATGTTACATAATTTCTATGTTTCTGTAGATAGATGTGCTACCGCTAACAATCTAATTCATTAATTGGTATAAATACGTATTAAGTTTTTAAACTATACATTGGCACGCACAAAAATATACATTAGTATAAAGTGAACTGATCTTTTGCTGGCCGTAAACGGTTTGATTAATGAATGTTTATAGTCTGAGGCTCTTTAATATTATCATTAATATGTCAATTAGGGCTGTGTATTGGCAAGGGCATCACGATACGATACATATCGCGATACATAAGTCACGATACAATATATCATGATATATTGCGATACAATAAATATTGTGATATATTGCAATAGTTTGTATTAGTATGTGTGTCACATTATTTTGACAACTTGATAAAGTCGGCAGACAAATAAAAATTCCAATTTATTTTCCATCCATTCCAATTCATTAGAACTGCACAGTGTGATTAAACAGAGAGCTATATATATTGCAAAGCTTACAAAGGGCATTTTTTTTGTCTAATTCAGCACTCCCTGGTGTAGCGTAAAACCAAAGTGCAGCCACACATCAGCTCTAAAAGCTGGAGGCACCTTTATATTTTCCGCCATGCTCACTCTTGCTTACTTCTGATACCGTACTACTTGGCGTTTTGTTGATCGCGAGTTAACGACATCTACAGGAGGGGAGGAGGAGGTTGGACTATCGATACACTATCGTAAAAGAAATTATAGCGATAGATGTATCAATATTTTTGCACAGCCTTCATGTCAATAGTTTATGTTTCACATCATTCATCATACGATAGTGTCTTAAGATCTACAAATTGCCACATTAATTTCATTTGTGTCAGCTGAATAGAGCAAATTACATAATCGTCTTTTATCATATACAAGATCTAACATAGTAATATGTTTTATTTCCTCAATCAGTGTAAATGAATCAGATTTCTCTGTTTATCCTCCTGAAGCTCTGCCGCCATCAGTGAAAGACAAAGACAGAGTTTATTGAAGGACAGTGAGAAGATGAGTGATCCAGAACCCTGCAGAATTAAACAGGAAGAGACTGAAGAACTAATAGGTTTGTGTTTATTCATTACTCTTCAATAATGAGGATGAACAACAGTGAGGTTGTTCATCTTTGATCACGTCATCAGTTTTAGTACAGGAACAACAGCAAATTGCTCTATTCTTAACTATAACTCACGGATAATAACATGACATACATTCTGTATTAATCAAGTTTATCTTTTACCGCAATGCGTACATGTTTGTGTATTTAAATATATTGAGTGTTTTATGTATATGATATGCTTTGGGAAGAACTAGCTTCTTAAATGGTAACTTATTTAATACATTTTCAGCTGTGATGGTGAAGGAGGAGAGTGAAGAACTGAGTGAAGATGAGGAGAAACATCATGTCAAAAGTGAAAGTGAAACTCACACAAAGACCGAACATAGTTTTTTTTATGTTAAAAACAGCCGTGAATGGTTTCACCTGCATTCAATGTGGAAAGAGTTTTGGCTTTAAATGCAGTCTCAAGCTTCATATGAAGATTCACACTGGAGAGAGACCTTATAAGTGTTCCCAATGCGGCAAGGGATTTATTCACACAGGAAACTTGAAATCAGACTTGAGGATTCACATTGAAGGGAAACTGTTCACATGTACTGAGTGTGGGAAGAGTTTCAGACAATCATCATACCTTCATCAACACATGCTGATCCACACAGGAGACAAACCACACAAATGTGATCAATGCAGCAAAACATATTTCAGACTCTCAGAGCTGAAGAACCATCTTACAAACGAAAGGCCTTATTCATGCTCTGAGTGTGGGAAGAGTCAGTTTTAAAAGTACATCAGAAGATCCACACTGGGGTGAGAGAGTTTGTGTGCTTTGAGTGTGAGAAGAGTTTTATTAGAGCTGCAGACTTGAAAAAACACCAGAGGATTCACACCGGAGAGTAACCGTACAAGTGTTCACATTGCGACATGAGATTCATTCAGTTACCAAATCTGAAAACACACGAGAGGATTCACACCGGAGATAAACCGTACACATGTACTCAGTGTGGGAAGAGTTTCACTCAATTATCACACCTTAATCAACACATGCTGTTTCACACTGGAGAGAAAACACTAATGTGATCAACGCAGCTGACCATTATTTTATTTTCAATGTAATTACTTATTTACTTATTTATTTTACTCCTCTTAGTCATTATTTGTACTGTAAATATATTGCCCTATTAAACATGGGACATATTTTTCTAATTAAAGAATAAAAGAATGTGTGTGTGCTCCTGTTTCAGGGAAAGACAGCTGTTCATATGTGATAACCGGAAATCATTAAAGGTTTGTCATCACAGTAACATTATTACCTCCAGAACTGTAATGAGCATCTGAGCTTCCAGACACTGCATATTCATTTCCTTTTGTCTTAATGGAAGTAATTTATAAGAAAAAGGCTCACATTGGCTTCTCCTGCTGCAGAAAACTCCATTTTGACCTTTTTTAAATTTGCAATTTTAAGAGAAAGCTTAAACTAGTCTAAACTGGTTGGCTGATTTTAGCTTGTCGACCAGCCTGGTTTAAGAGTGGTTTTGGCTGTTTCCAGCCTGGTCTTAGCTGGTCAGGCTAGAAAATAACCTGCTAAAACCAGCTTGTTTTGGCAGGGCTTGTTTTGGCAGGGCTCCCAACCTGGCAAGGCTGATCAAGTTGGTTTTAACTGGTCATCTACCAGCTTGACCAGCTAAGACCAGGCTGAAAATGGCTGGAAACCAGC
>CAIGQZ010032594.1:2387618-2420463 GCA_903798205.1 Danio tinwini
ACAAAGACAGAGTTTATTGAAGGACAGTGAGAAGATGAGTGATCCAGAACCCTGCAGAATTAAACAGGAAGAGACTGAAGAACTAATAGGTTTGTGTTTATTTTACTTGTGTTTTATTGTTTTCTTCACAGATATCTGCAGCTGTTTTGCGTAATTCTCAGTGAACTACGGCCCTTTGTAGTAAATATTGCTTATGTTGAAAATCTGAAAGCACATGCTAATACCACAAATTGGCAGGAGAAGCAACTGTTAATCTTGACTAATGGGACCAATGATGATGCTAAAACCCGCTTGTGTTTTAAATAAAACCCGCATTGAATCTTTTGGAAATGCAAGCACAGAATGTGGGGGAACAAGAGCGAAAGGGAAAAGCAAATAAAACATTCAAATATGAGCGGAAAAACTGATTTAGTCTAAACGCGTTTTCATTTTTGATTTCCACTCTTTATCATTCGATACGCGGCCTCGTTGTTTCTTATTCAGCGTTTCGTTTTTGCTTTTGCGCGTTGTAATTGTACACGTAATGTACATTTTTTTGATTTACGCGCATTATTTTTCTATCCACGATTGCGATACTTAAGGCAGGAATTTAATCTTATACTCTGCAGCGTTTGCAAATACCTGTTTTTGGTGGCAAATACTATGGACTACAATGGATGAAAGGCACATGCATACCAAAGATTATGCGTTTAAAAAAAACGGAAACTGCAACCATTTTTTTTCCTGTATCCGCTTGTTAAGTGTGACATCATGCGAAGCAGCTTCTGGGTCCAAGCACTCTATCAAACTGTATTTAATGAACTCATTAAATAGTAATAGTAAATGTTTACAAAGCACTGCAATACTTTCGAAAATCACGATCGCAAAATATATTTCCATGCCTAATATCCGATGGCCAGAAAGTGATACATTTTTTATTAATTGTTAAAAGTTTTGGTATTTGTGATGCAGCAAGTCCAGAGACTGTTGTGTACACTACGATTTTATATAAAGTTCACTTTAATGTATGATAGAACTAAAGGGTAGCCATAAACTAATATTTTCTCAATTCAAATGAGTAGATGCTTGGACCCGGAAGGCACCGATACGTCACGACTTAACAGGTGGATTGTGATGCAGTTCCTAGAGAAACTAAATGTTAAATGAGAAAACAGTGGGCGTGGCATGTTTTTTTGTACAGCGAGCTGATTGGATGTTTTAAAGTAGGCATTTCATTCAGAATGATGGGGAAAAGGGTTTGGGGAGAGTTATTAAGACTTAACAGACTCCTCCTCCTCACCATTTCTGTTTGTTGTCAAAACTGACAGTTGGAGGGGTGTGGTTAAGTATGTTAGCCCCGCCCAATATCTCAGTAATCTGAGAATTTAGCTGAAAACAAACAGGGAGTGCTTTTTTAGATTTCCATTATTTACAAGGGAATTTTTTTTTTATGACATGGGCAGATGAATTGTTCAGCACAAAACTAGCAATGTGAGCTAACATTTCGGCAAATGAGTGATCGCCCAGGGCGGCATCTTGCTGGAGCGGCACGGGGAGACGGTGCAAAATTATCTGCCAGTAAGCTTTGAGATCCGATTTACTTAATGCGAGTGTATTCATTTAGAGTGGTAAACCCAGAATAAAGACATTAGGTGCCATTCACATTTGCCATCCTTTGCATGCGCAACTTTGTTATTCTGTATATGCAACCAAAACAACGCCGGTGTAAGCGAACTGACACATGCGCACAGAAAACCATTCCACTCCTCACCTCACCCACGCCACTCCTGCTTGACTCTGAAACGCTTGACATGCTGCTCCTGGTCCCGGTGTGAATCCCGGTTGTTTACATGCATGCAGGCAAAATATGCGCCGCTCATGCACTGTGAAACCAGAGTAACAGCCTTTTATGTTACTGTTATGACATAAGATGCCGACACGCAGTGAGTTTTGCAAGTTGACAAAACTAAAGTTTTTATAATATGATGATTATGATGATGTTATTTTGACCAAGCATGCCTATGGAGCAGAAAGGAGGCATAAAGTCAGGGAGGTAAGACTTAATAACATTAATTCTCGACCTTAAGTTGGGTCTAAGATGAACAGATAATTCTATAAAACATCATTTTTTGTATTTTATAAAACTGCCATAATATTCATGCAAAATATTTCTAAAGGAATCTTAGCGTATCCCTTCAGTTTTGTCTTTACATTGTTTTCCAGATTTCTGTTATTTAGTTAGAATACTAATTGTATAATAATAATAATATTAATAATAATTTTATTTATAATAAATATAAATATTTTTAATTATCCCAATTCTGGTTTTCTCCATATTTTACAGAAAGTTTGGTTAAAGCAACATTTTGTTTATAATGTACATGTTAAATGGTCCTTTTTTATGTTAACTAGATGTAACCTTGCAACTATTTATAAGCTTGGGGGGTGGGAGGGGGTGGCATGGTGGTTCCCTCAGGGTGCCATTTAAGCTAGAACCGCCACTGGCTAACAACATTAATATGTTAGTTTTGATTTAATGTGTACTTTAAAAACCAAACGCATTAAGTGTAGTCAAGGAGTTTAAATAAAGGATAATAAAAGGAGACGTCTGCTGGAGTTCCTCAAATCCTCATTACTTTTCTCGGCCATTATGTTCTAAATCTCTGCTCTCACTGTCCATCATTTGTTGTCTTGGAAATATTTGGTGAATCCTAAAAGATTCCGATAATCCTGGGGTAAAATCAATGGTCTTTAATTGTTGGTTTGACATGCTCAACCACAGCCACTTAATGGCCATTGCGATCAAATGTTCCTTAAAACTAGCCTCTTAAAATGTTACTTATTTTTCAGATGTGGTGGTGAAGGAGGAGAGTGAAGAACTGAGTGAAGATGAGGAGAAGCATCATGTCAAATGTGAAGAACAAACTCAATCAGAGACTGAAGATAGTTTCTTAATGAAAACAACAGCTGTAAATGGTTTAACCTGCATTCAGTGTGGAAAGAGTTTCAAGCTGAAATGTAGACTCAAGCTTCACATGATGATCCACACTGGAGAGAGACCTTACAAGTGTTCACACTGCGACAAGAGATTCAGATATTCAGGACATCTTAAAATGCATGAGCGGATTCACACTGGAGAGAAACCATTCACATGTACTCAGTGTGGGAAGAGTTTCATAGCTTCATCATCCCTAAATAAACACATGCAAATCCACACTGTACAGAAATGTGATCAATGTGGCCAAGCATTTTCGAGGTCTTCACTGCTGAAGAGCCATCTTAGAGTTCACGCAAAGGAGAGGCCTTATTCATGCTCTGAGTGTGGAAAGAGTTTTGTGAGGAAAACTAATTTAAAACACCATCAGAAGATCCACACTGGTGTGAGAGAGTTTGTGTGCTTTGAGTGTGGGAAGAGTTTTTTTAGAGCTCCAGACCTGAGACAACACCATATGATTCACACTGGAGAGAAACCGTACAAGTGTTCACACTGCGACAAGAGATTCAGAAATACAGGACATCTGTATCAACATGAGAGGATCCACACTGGAGAGAAACCGTACACATGTACCCAGTGTGGGAAGTGCTTCAGAGCGTCGTCATTCCTTAAAATACACATGCTGATCCACTCTGGAGTGAAAACACACAAATGTGATCAATGCGGCAAAACATATTTGAGGCCTTACGAGCTGAAGGTCCATCTCAGAGTTCATGCAAAGGAGAAACCTTAGTCGTGTTCATTATGAAAGAGTCTTTCACATAAATTAAATGTAACTTTCTAAAAACTCTACTCTGAATTCAGTGGAATATTCATTGGTTTGAGTTTTGTTAATGCAAAAACACAGATGTGTGTCCATAAAAAGTGTTTTTATCCAGCTTCAGAATCTCAGGCACTCTTCTAATATTGTCCAGCTGGTGGCGCTTGAGACACTTTAGTAGCACAGCATTTAATTTCGAATAAGTTTTATTAACATGTGGCATGCCAAAACGAACATACAGTGGGGGAAATAAGCATTGAAAACGTCACCATTTTTCTTACTAACACATTTTTTAAAGGTGTTGTTGACTTTTTTCCCCCCCAGATGTTGGTAACAACTAAAAAAATCAATTAATGCAAAGAAAACAAATCTAATTAATGTACAAATCAAGTTATGTATAATAAAATGAGATTACACAAGGCAAAATAATTGAACACATGAGAAAAGGGAGGTGTAGAAAGACAGTGAAAGCCCGGACAGCAGCTGAAATCTCTCAGTAGTTCTTCAGCAACCCTCTGCCCTTCCTCAGTGTAAATGAATATCAGCTGCTTCAGTCCAACATCTACATTAGTAGGAGGATGAAGATGAAACCAGAGTGGACATTTCAGCAAGACGATGATCCAAAACACAGCCAAGGAGACTCTCAGATGCTTTCAGAGAAAGAAAATCAAGCTGTAGAATGGCCCAGCCAATCACCTGATCCGAATCCAATAGAAAATACCAAACATAGATCAGGTTTGATAGACGACACCCACAGAACCATCTAGATTTTACACTCCGTTGAAGTCACACCTGAGCAATGCGTGTAAATTCATTCTCGGACGCAGCCTTTGTGTGGAAAAACTCTAATCCAGCCTTAGGACAATGAAACATCTTATGTTTTGACAGTCAGGAAACAATTTATCACATTGGAAAAAAAACACTATTGTGATCACTGGACCTTCAGATCTGACTATTATTTTATCTTTGATGTACTTATTTATATTACTCCTCTTGGTCATCGGTACTGTAAATATACTGCACTATAAAAGACGGGACATCTTTTTCTAATGAAAGAACGTGTGTGTGCTCCTTTTTTAGAGAAAGACAGCTGTTTATATGTGATGTGGTTCACAGTGGTTCAGTATTATTACCTCCAGAACAGTATTGAGAATCTGAGCTCTCAAAAGCCACTGCGTATTCATTTCCTTTTGTCTTTATGGAAGTAATTTATAAGAAAAAGGCTCACATTTGGCTTCTCCTGCTACAGAAAACTCAATTTTTTTATTTGCAATTTTAAGTAAAAGCCCTGCTGATTTTAGCTGCTTGACCAGCCTGGTTTAGGAGGGCTTTTGGCCATTTCCAGTCTAAGCTGGTCAGGCTGGAAAATGACCTGCTAAAACCAGCTTGACCAGCTAAGACCAGGCTGAAAATGGCTGGAAACCAGCCTGGAATGGCCAAAATCCCTGTAAAACCAGGCTGGTTGACCAGCTAATACCAGCCAAGGCTGTTTGAGCAGTTTTTTTATTTAATCTTCTTTATTCTTATGACTACATGTTACATTACAATACATTTGTTATTTTATCATTATTATTTGCTTCGGTCACTTTTAAATGTTATTTTTTATTTATAATCTGCTGTTTCTTGACACTTCATGGAAATATATATTTTTATTCTTGTTAAATCTGTCAGCTATTACTTACATTTGCATTGTGATGTTGTTATTTGATTTTGTTCAATTTTAAGCGGCTAAATAACTTTGATGAAAGGTTTTGATCCATTTCAAGTGGCGCGTTTTTGTTTATACGCCGTTGCGCACGCTTCACCGTGATGACGTCAGCGCTGACGCGTTCATTTAGCGTCGAGTCTTCAGATCTGAGGTGAGTTCGCTTTTTCTCGTGTTTGTTTACACGATGAAACACAGTTTATTAGGGCAACAATGCAGGAATAGTTGTGTAAGAAGAATATGAGTAGAGTGTGTAACCTGTCTGTTATTGTGTTTGAGCTTTTTCAGCGGTTGTATTAGTTAAATAGCAAAGTATGATTTGTGAAGGGAAGTAACGGGAATCGACTGCGGCAGATATATGGATGAGGTTTAATAGAGAAAACGTTAAATTAACAGTTTGTGGAGCTCGTTATTTCCACATTTTTATGGTTTTCCAGTTTGTGTAATGTTGACAATCTGATAACTCGGTTGTTACTAGGAATTTTACTAGATTTTGATTTAATTGAGGGAAAAAAGGTTATAATTGTTTTATGGTGGTGGATGAGGAGATTCCCTCCATTGTGTAAAGCGCTTTGAGTGTCTAGAAAAGCGCTATATAAATGTAAGGAATTATTATTATTGTCCTGCATATGTTCAGTTATATGTTGATATGAGGCTCATCAATATTATCAGAGCTGCTGAAATCCTCTATTTCATGCCAATAGTTCCTGTTTCCTCAGGAAATAAACTTGAAGATAATACATAATCACATATTTCAATCACATACAAATTATATCATCATAATGTTTCGTCAATCAGTGTAAATTAAACAGATTTCTCTGTTTATTCTCCTGAAGCTCTGCCATCATCAGTGAAAGACAAAGACAGAGTTTATTGAAGGACAGTGAGAAGATGAGTGATCCAGAACCCTGCAGAATTAAACAGGAAGAGACTGAAGAACTAATAGGTTTGTGTTTATCATTTACTTCACAGATATCCACAGCTGTTTTGCGTAGCTTCTCAGTGAACATATATATATGTGTGTGTATGTATGTATGTATGTATGTATGTATATATATATATGAGCAATTCCATACAAATGTCAACCTAGCCATGAAAAAAAAGTTTTCATCAAAATAGAGAAACCGTTTCTACATTTTTTTGTGTAAGCAAGTATTTTACAGTACTTTAGAAATACTAATAAATGTATGTGTCAGTGTTTAAAACTATTATATTTAATTTGCCAAAATCACACAAATGGCAATTTCACAGCAGTCACATCCATAACGGAAAAGTGTCACATCCATAACTACACTTTTTCCTTATAAATGCAAAAATGTTCAGAAAAATAAAATCAATCATGTTTGTTCTAAAGTGAGCCAACTTGTGTCTGCTTGATTAGCATTGTTTCTTTTGGGTTGTGCAGTTTAATTGACATAATTTATACAAAGTATGTTGTAGGCTGTAAACTTGCAGAGTTTTTTTGTCACATCCATAACGCATGTTTTTTTCCCCTCATTGAAAGTATAAAAAAATGTTTGCAGATTGATTTTTTTTTTTTGCTTCTACAACTCTGTGGCTAGTTGTTTTGGAAAATATAAACAGATGTGTCAATATAATGTTAACATATACTTCATCTGTCAATTTATGTTTTGAGATTTTACTGCAAATGTCACATCCATAACGCTGGAATTGCTCATATATATATTAGGGATTAAGCCAAAGGAAGGTTGTATAGCTCTTATTTTTATCCACAATCTTACTATCTCTCAGATTTTACTCTCTGGAGCATCTGACATCATGTTCCCCACTCAGAACATGTGTTAGGGCATTCCCTACTATAACGCACCTTCAACACGGATTGCAGCAAAACTCGTCACGCAGGAAAGTGTTTTCTCTTGTTAATTGTAGGGAAAGAGTTAAACAAAAACATTTACGCATCATAATACCAGCCATACATGTAAAACACAAATAATGTCCCTTAGTTCAATCACGTCCAGTGGCCGTCATCCTTAAACCAATCTCAATCATTGTAAGCTGCTAGCTTTTCTGTTTGTTCCATTGCACTGTTTGTTAGATGTTTCCCACTTTCTTTTGCAGTCTGAAGAGCGCCAAATACACAAAACGCCCAATTTGCGCCACAGGATGCCTAATCCAAACTTTGCATTGACATCACATGTAAAACACTCGTGCTTCATCCGCATCTGCTTACTGCACAGGCTGCAAAACAAATCCGCCCCCCTTTACATGTAATGTAATGATTGTGAGGGCACAGGTGAGACGTAATTTTTCGAGAGACACTCAAATACATCACGTGTGCTGCGTATGCAACCTCTATAAGTCACGAAAAACAATTAATTGCAAACTGAAATACATATAATTTGATTGTATGGTTCGGAATTGGATGTTTGGTGAGATTATTTAAATATTTTGTGGTTAATTTGCGTTTAAAATAAAAATTTAGCATGATCGCAAAAAATTTGTGACTTTTCGTTGATTTTTGTGTTGGATTCAGCAATCACGAAAAACTAGGGCGTCTGATTATTTTCTAAGGGTGCACTCACACTATGCTGTCCGCACTAGGGTTTGGCGACGTCGACCAATTTGGCATTGTACGATGTCTAATGTGAAAGGCGGAGAATTCATTATTTATGAATAATTAATTTATTCATAGAAAATTAATTATTTGTAGCCTACCGTTTCAACTACCTTACTCGCATGGTCTTTGTTTTACCCATAACCAAATCATAAATAAATAAAGAAAAGTTACACACAAATTACCACCGGTCAATCACTTTTTCCGCGGGACTCTGGCATGAATAAGCAGAGTGATTCATGTCATTATAATGGCGTCGACAAACGTGTGTACTGACGCTGTGACTTGTTACCTGATAGTTTCAAAAGACAGAAGAGTCGTTAGATGGAGACAAGACTAATTAAATATCACATTTAACAAATATAGTGAGACGCCATCCAGCGGTACATCCTTGATAAACTGTCCAACGTGCACTGCTCTCTGGGGTGACCGCTGGAGCTCAGAGCCAGATGTGCGCATAGCCTACACTGCAGCGCATGACAGTGAGTGTGTGTGGTCACTTGATGTGCGTTTGCAGCAGTTTAGTGTGGCTATCAGCGATGGACGATGGCGTTGTATATTGACCCAACTCTAATCCGGACCGTGCCCAGGTGTGTTTCCTGGTTCGTTTGACATGTGTGAGTGCTCCGAATCAGGCTCAGGCAAGGTTCAGTTGGCCGACCCTGGCCCTGTTGGAAGAAGTGTGCCAGAGCTTGGTTCACTTGGGCTTTAGAGCGTTACGCTTGTAGTGTGAGTGCAAAGCGTGCCTGAACACAAAATTGAAGATGTGACAGTCACTTTTAAGGGACTGTTTCATATGGATTTTTTAATCACTCAATGATTGTGAACTGTTGTAGTTTATTAGAGATGCAAACCCCTCCCTGCACCTTCAGCAAACCTTCTAATACCAGCAGCACGAGGATTATTATGATAATTTATGAGCATCAAAAGTGGTGGATCTGTTCATTATAATATTTGACTGCGTGTCACTGCATCACAATCAATCTTCGGCACAGTTCAAGGCAACTGTACCCAGTGTAAGCAAACCCTAAATCTCAGCTCACACTGTCCGATTTCAGCCATCATTTGGTTGTCTGAGAAATATTTGGTGAATCCTAAAAGATTCTGGTAATCCTGGGCTGAAATGAATTAACTTTAATTGTTGGCTTGACATGTTCAGCCACAGCCAAGATCAGATGTTCCCTACTATGAACTTCTGGTAGATTCAGAAGATTTCAGACTTTTGGTTACGATATGGTTTGGAAAACAGATCCTCTTAAAAATGTTACTTAATTTTCAGATGTGATGGTGAAGGAGGAGAGTGAAGAACTGAGTGAAGATGAGGAGAAACATGAGGAGACGCATCATGTGAAAAGTGAAGAAGAAACTCACACAAAGACCGAAGATAGTTTTTCAGTGAAAATAGCAGCTGTAAATGGTTTCACCTGCACTCAGTGTGGAAAGAGTTTGAGGCACAAATATGATCTCAGTCGTCACATGAGGATCCACACAGGAGAGAGACCTTACAAGTGTTCACACTGTGACAAGAGATTCAGATATTCAGGACATGTTAAAATCCATGAGCGGATTCACACTAGAGAGACACCGTTCACATGTACTCAGTGTGGGAAGAGTTTCATAGCTTCATCATCCCTTAATCAACTCATCCACACTGTAAACAAGTGTGATCATTGTGGCCATACATTTTCGAGGCCTTCACTGCTTGGAGTTCACACAAAGGAGAGGCCTTATTCATGTTCTGAGTGTGGAAAGAGTTTTGTGAGGAAGACTAATTTAAAACACCATCAGAAGATCCACACTGGTGTGAGAGAGTTTGTGTGCTTTGAGTGTGGGAAGAGTTTTTTTAGAGCTCCAGACCTGAGACAACACCATATGATTCACACTGGAGAGAAACCGTACAAGTGTTCACACTGCGAAATGAGATTCAGAAATACAGGACATCTGAAGCAACATGAGAGGATCCACACTGGAGAGAAACCGTACACATGTACCCAGTGTGGGAAGTGCTTCAGAGCTTCGTCATTCCTTAAAATACACATGCTGATCCACTCTGGAGTGAAAACACACAAATGTGATCAATGCGGCAAAACATATTTAAGGCCTTACGAGCTGAAGGTCCATCTCAGAGTTCATGCAAAGGAGAAACCTTAGTTGTGTTCATTATCAATTAAATGTAACTTTCTAAAAACTCTACTCTGAATTCAGTGGAATATTCATTGGTTTGAGTTTTGTTAATGCAAAAACACAGATGTGTGTCCATAAAAAGTGTTTTTATCCAGCTTCAGAATCTCAGGCGCTCTTCTAATAATGTTCAGCTGGTGGCGCTTAAGACACTTTAGTGGCACAGCGTTTAATAACCGATGATTTGATTGCTTTGGTCTGAAATCTGTGACAGTAATGCAGTGTTTCCCAAGTTTTATTAACATGTGGCACGCTAAAACAAACATACAGTGGGGGAAATAAGCATTGAACACGTCACCATTTTTCTCAGTAAACATATTTCTAAAGGTGTTGTTGACTTGAAATTTTCCCCGGATGTTGGAAACAACAAAAGAAATCCATTAATGCAAAAAAAAAAAAATCTAATTAATTTACAAATCAAGTTATGTGTAATAAAATGAAATAACATAGGGAAAAAGTATTGAACACATGAAGAAAGGGAGAAGTAGAAAGCCCAGACAGCAGCTGAAATCTCTCAGTAGTTCTTCAGCAACTCTCTGCCCTTCCTCAGTGTAAATGAATATCAGCTGCTTCAGTCCAACATCTACATTAGTAGGAGGACGAAGATGAAACCAGAGTGGACATTTCAGCAAGACAATGATCCAAAACACAGCCAAGGAGACTCTCAGATGCTTTCAGAGAAAGAAAATCAAGCTGTAGAATGGCCCAGCCAATCACCTGATCCGAATCCAATAGAACATACAACATAAAGCTCAGATTTGACAGACTGTTGATTTTGACACTTTGAAAAACAGCAACCTGAACAATGTATTCTCAGATGCAGCCTTTGTGTGTAAAACTCTAAACCAGCCTTAGGACAAAGAAACATTGTCTCATGTTTTGACAGTAGTTTCACTGTGGGGTTAATGATATAGTTTATATCAGGGGTGCTCAACCCTATTCCTGGCGATCAACCTTCCTGCAGTTTTCAGTTGCAGGCCTTATCAAACACACCTGCCTGTAATTATCAAGTGCTCCTCACGTTCTAAATAATAGGTTCAGGTGTGTTTGATCAGGGTTGGAGCTGAAATCAGCTGGAAGGTCGATCACCAGGAACCGGGTTGAGCACCCCTGGTTTATATACTTATGCAAAATATTGTAAAACAAAGCTGTTCTTTTTAATTTTGTTTTAAGTATTAAGTTCTTAAGCATGTATAAATTGCTCAAGTCCAGGAAAAAGACTCTTTACTGTACGTTCACACCGAAAGCAGCGAGAGCGTCAAAGGTCGCTCTGGCCGCCCTGGCGACGACGCTGTCTGTCTTTAGCTCTGGCAGCAAGAGCGTCAAAATTCGCTACATTGATCTCTTATTTAAAGGAGCCGTTGCAGCATATCATATCAAATCAGTTACATTCCTGCATAAAACATTTCTAGCGTGAAGATGTTGCACACTTATTATCCAATTAATTTAACTATGGAAGATCTAGTTGCATGTGGTGTGGCTTTGCTCCACTTAATTATCCAATGTGTTCATATGCCTGAAATATTCTGAAGCAGACCGTTTTGTATTGTCGCATGAGATTCCCGCTTTTTTAAAGAAAAAAAATATAACATTGATGCACATCAGTAACTCTCCAGTAACTTTTTAATGTATGTTCCTGTAAGAAAAACATTGCAAATAATTGGAAATCCGGCGACTGTAATATTAAAACCCTTGGGAACAACTGTGATCGGAACCAAAGTTCACAGGACTGTGTTCTCTGGACTCCTCTCAAGCGGTGGACTTCTACATTCTGATTGCTTGCCGCTGAACCGCGTCACAGCTCATTACCATAAAGTTGACTTGATTTCAACTCTCCTCGACGCCCACACCGGCGAAGACGCGCCGCACTGCTCCTCGCCACTTATCACCGCCGGCTCCCATTGAAAATGAATGACTTCCGGCTACTTAGACGCTCTTGCCGTTTTCGATGTGAACGTACAGTTACACTTCCAAGAGAAGCTTGGATTTATTTAAACTTGTTTTCAAAACTAAATAGAAACGACACTACATACATTTGTTTTTGTTTTTTTACTTGCTTTGTCATTTTTATATCATGTTTTTTGTTTCATGCTTTTGTTTAGTTATAAAAAATGTTTCCTGATTGTGGTTACTTGCAAAGATAATGTTATCCTTGTTCTGTTTGTCTGCTATTAAGAAATATATATTGCTTTTTGGTTTCCTTAATACTAAAACTACTAAGTCATTTTGGTCATTTTAAATGTTTGCAACTTAATAATTTTGTTGAAATAAACACGTATATCTAAAATTCCCTTACTTTTCATAAATATGTATGCATTACTTTTTAACATTATTTTATTAAAATTACAAAACAAAAGAGTTATGAGTATTTCTACCTTTAATTACTGTTACGCTCTATGCTTTTCAGTGTATGCTATTTTCCCTGTGACTTTAAATATGCTTGCCTCTGTTGCCTAGCAAGTTCCTTGTAACAAAACGCATAGATATTCACATTAGATGGCGCCTACGCTTTTGTTGTCTATTGCAGTGGTCCTCAACCTTTTTATCAATGCAGACCGGTCAATTGCGGACCGGGTGGGGTGGGGGGTGTTTCATAAGTTGCAAGGAGACCATCAACCATTTTCTCAGAGGATGACAAGCTGACAAAACATTGCTGTCACTCTGATACAAGTTTTATTTATGGAGAAAATTACACTGCACTGCTGTGTTTGTGTGTTCTGTGTTTGTCTGAGATATTTAGTCGACCAAAATGTGTATATTCCATACAAGCTTAAGCTGATCGTCAGTTCTTGTCACGTGACTCGCGGTGCACTTGTGGGATTCATTCAATTGTGTGCGTCTGGAAGGCATGAGCGCGTCACGCCGTTTGCGATCTCCATCACTTGATCTTCTTGCACAGACATGGTGGACTCACCTGATTTGTTGACAACTGGGTTGCGGATCCATTTCGTTCACAGGTCATTCACTGGGCTTTTCCCCTTAGCAAAGAAACCTTCCAACGACGTCTGTTTCTTACTTATTTTACTGCTTGTGGGTTAAATTTGGGCTTTCAAATAAGAGAGATGTAACTGAGAGAATATGGTTATTTTTCAAAATAAAAGGTCGTTCAGACTCAGATAATAAATAAAGCGGAAATAATTTAAAAATAATGATTTATTGTGCGACCCGGTACCAATTGATCCACAGGCCAATACCGGTCTGCGGCCCAGTGGTTGAAAACCCCTGGTCTATTGAAAGGAATGCGTCAATAGAGCCGCTATTTTAGTACAGGGTAGCACTCCTTTGAAATGAATGTGGGACCAAGGTGTAGCGGAGGACTGGCCATATATAAACATATATACATATATCTATGATCGGGAGTTTACCTGGTAGTCAGTATACCAATATTTTTTTAAATCACTTTTCTGCATTGATGGATAAGTGACCGCACGGGCATTGCTGATAAAGAGCATGTGTTTGTGTGCATGGAAATGTATTATCCTCCCTCCCTGTCAGGCACGTGCACACATAAGGCTCAACCTCTGTATTGTACATGCCCTTTTGAGTCTGGGATATCAAGTGCCCTTCCAAAATAGTGCCCCACCCTCTCTTCATTCCGCAATTGCCTTGCCGCGATCTCTCCACCCCCCGTTCTTCACGTCACGATCTCAACAACCCCCCTCCCCTATTCAATTTAGATGCTTCGAGTTCTTGCCATGTTGTGTCCTCATCTATAATTCTGCACATGCCCTTTTCCCTGTTAAATTTGATGTAATCCATGTTCTGAAACACACCTCCTCACCTGCCTTCACTTCTAATGCTAACAGACGAAGCGATTCGTTTGTGAATGAATCTGTGTGAATCATCGATATCTGCGTCTTAATGTGCATATGCACCTTTCTGATCTAAATGGTATGTAACATTTGCACTATTCGGTACTTTGGCGTGAACAGTATGCACGTTGAGGCGCAGGCACTGTTATGTTATCGGGCGCCTTTATAAGTTACTTCAAAAACTAGCTATTAGATTAGATTAGATTAGATTTAACTTTATTGTCATCACACAAGTACAAGGAAACGGCTAAGTACTTCACTTAGCCGACAATAACACAAGTTTCTAGCATGCAGTGTCTTGTCATATTTTTCATACATTTATTTGCTTATTTTATTCAACAAAACTAGCATAAGCCTAGTATTTAGTGCAAGTTGGTGCTACTTTGCCTTATGGTCAGTGCAGTAAGAGACCGTATTATCATCAATAACGTTACTTGTTGAGCACAAAGTTTGTAACAAACAAAATCGAAATCTTATTCATGAAATGTTCTGCCTTTATGCTTTGTTTTCTTTGTTTGCTCGTTACTACACCCGTACACAGCACTAAAGTCCAGCAGATCTGTAGATTGGCTTTAGTCTTGACGAATGACATATGTCCTGGGAGCACTGTACAAATGTGGCGGCGCTATTGACCCATGCGATATCTAGTGTATATATCTATGACAAAAACACAACATTACTTCAGATATGTCTTTCAAAACCGCGTATTTGGTGTCGCGAAAAAGCCTCCTTTGCTAGTGAAAGTGAGGCTCGGGCATTCGTGAGTGGTCTAACGTTTCCTAACCTTACATTTTTAGGCTTTATTACAAAAAAAGATGATTTAAATATGATGACAGGCATTCAAATCCTATTTTTAATATCTCATTTATTTATTTATTTTAATTAGGCGCATTTATGGCAATCGGCCGTTAAGCCCGCCTCGCCGTGATGACGTCAGCACTTCATTCATTCACCGTCCAGTCTACAGAGCTGACGTGAGTCGTTGACGCTTTTTCTCGTGTTTCCACAACAATAAAACACACTTTACAGTTTATTAAAGCGACAATCTGCGACTAGTTTCTGCATTGAGTTCACCTCTATCTGTGTGTCTGCTGACCAAAACAATACAGGAGGCAGAGAGGAGCTCTGAGAGGACAACATGAGCTCAGTGTTTGTGTTTTACTATGTTAGTGTGAGTTTGTATTAGTACAATTGCAGGGTATGATCTGTTAAGGGAAATAATGGGAATCTGTTACAACAGATATGCGAATTCTAATGCTTAATTGAATTAAAAGTTTTTGGTGCACTTTATTTTCTAAAGTTTGTTATGATTTCCTATGTACATAGATGTGCTTCTGCTAACAATCTAATCGCTTTATTGTTACGAATACTTACCAGTTTTTTTTTTTAAGTATCTATTTTCATGCACAAAAATATACATTAGTTTGTAAGTTAAGTTTGTTAGCTTATCATATTAAGAGACTTTTATTATCTGCTCCCTATACAATACTTAAAATCACTTTTAAATTATGGGCTACTATTAATATATACAGGTGACATGATCGCCCAGCAAGAACGTCGCTGGTTTGAGCTCCGACTGGGCCAGTTGGCATTTTTATGTGTAGCTTGCATGTTTTCCCCGTGTTCGCATGGGTTTTCCTCCGGATGCTCCGGTTTCCCTTACAGTCCAAACACATGGCAGTAGTGTATGAGTGTGAATGAGAGTGTATGGGTGTTTCCCAGTGTTGGGTAATCCGCTGTGTAAAACATCTGTTGGAAAAGTTGGCGGTTCATTCCGCTGTGGCAACCCCTGATTAGTAAAGAGACTAAGAATGAATTTATTAATATATACTGTTAAAAGGCTGCAGAAACACTAAAGACTGATTAGCAGAGCAGATATAGACATGCAGAGGCTTAAAATTTAAGCACAATAAAACATGCAATATATTAAGGAGAACTTCTCTGGACGCATACAATGCATTAAGACGAAGTATGTGTTGGCCAAGACAAAAACAATCCTCAGCAAAATGGCGTACACAAGTATAATCATTAACTTTAGGCAAATAACCCAAAAAACATGGAGACAACAGCACATAATATGCAACACACGATAAGCATCCACATAAATAATATTGTAAGAAGGCCAGGAAGCGTTGAACAGTTTAAACGTATCTTTTTAATGAACTTTTTTTGCACGTTGTAAACAGATGAGTAATCATTTTGTTCGCAGAAACAACTCTTTCAAAAAACAATGACTGTTTCCTGTTTTGGAGACTTCCCTCTCTCAGGTGCTCAGGCTCTCATTTCCCCATAATCCAGCCTCTTAAACCCCACATTTCCATTCATCTTTATTTCTCTAGCGCTTTTACAATGTAGATTGTGTCAACGCAGCTTCACATAGAAGATTATAGTAAGTGTAAATTGTGTCAGTACAGTTTTCAGAGTTGAAGTTCAGTTCAGTGTGGTTTAACTTTCACTGCTGAAAGTCTGAACAACGAAGAGCAAATCCATCGATGCGCAGCTCCACAAGTCTCAAACCAAGCAATTCAGTGGCGACAGTGGCAAGGAAAAAGCTTCATAATCACACACCAAAATATAACACAGGGACATTTCAAGAGTTCACACTTAGCTGATGATTGACTATAAGCAAGTTTGGCATGCTGTCCCGGGAGAGAGCCCTGAGCTCAAAAGGTCCTTGAGCCCTGGACTCCCTCCCGTTTGCAGGGCGAGAGGGGAGCTTTGAGCTCGGGTAGATCTCGAGAACTCCCCCCTTTTGTAAGAGTTGATGAAGAAAATAATTGCTACAGAGAGATATGCTGATGGATAAAAGTTTGACTAGTGCTAAATTTAGATTGTTCAATTAACTTGTAGTGCATGTTTTTGGAACGTGGGAGGAAACCGAAGAACCCGGGGGAAACCCACACAAGCACGGGAAGAACATGCTAACTTCACACAGAAACGACAGCCAGTCTGTTAAAGGACTTGAACCGGTGACATTCTTGCTGTGAGGCCGCAGTGCTAGTCACTGGGCCACCGTGCCGCCCTATGAAAGGAAAAGAGGAGGAGTAGGGGTGGAAGGGGGGATTCTTCAAACGAAGATGACTGTAGTAAGAAACTCTGGCTCTTTATAGTGGGTTAGGAATCGTCTGATTGGTTGGTCATACATGGTTAATGCAGGACCAGCCGTGTTTAATCATAATCACATGATCCTCTCGAAATTAGTTTATAAATAAACTTCACAAAGGAAACGCATACTATGCGTCAGCTACAGCATGACTTTAATATACTGTTGAAGTCTAAATTATTCGCCCCTGTGAATTTTTTTCTTTTTCAAATATTTCCCAAAAGATGTTTAACAGAGCAAGGATTTTTTTTCACAGTATTTCTTATATATTTTTTTGTGTACAGAACAAACTACTGTTATACAATGATTTGCCTTATTACCCTAACTTTAGCATAACCTAGTTAAGCCTTTAAATGTCACTTGAAGCTGAATACTAGTATCTTGAAGAATATCTAATCAAATATTATGTGCTGTCATCATAGCAAAGATAAAATAAATCAGAAATTATAACATTAAGGGATGTGTCAACAGACTGGAAGATTAGATAGAAGATATGATGATGATGATGATGATGATGATGATAGCTCGTTTAAATAGGGCAGTGTGAGATCAGGGGGGAACAAGCCCCAGCACAAGCACATAAACACAGACATAACATCGCAACGGGATGTGGATGTAGTCTGATAAATGCGGCAACCATCTGATCCTGCAGCCAGGGGGCGCTGGTCACAGACTCGCCTACCCGCAACGGTGAGTGAAAGCATACAAAGGTGTGGGATATGGGGGTTAGGCAGTGATTGTCTATCTGTAACTGTGTGTGTGTAAGGCTGTAGAGTCCTTGGAACAGGAAGCAGGAATTTTGAGCGTCTCCTTATCTTGCTCTCCGGCGGAAGTTGTTTGTCTCCAGCTGAGGCCGTCTGGAGTCACAGGAAAGCCGAAAGAGAAGAAAATGTTTTCAATTTGGATCCATATCTGCCAATTTCACAGATATCTAATGTCTGTCTCTGTACTCCAGGTCTGACCTAATCTCATTGCAAAGCCGCTAGTTTCTCCTCAATGTTTTTCAATTTGGGGTCTATAGCCACAGTCTGAGTGCTAACAACTCTGCTCACCACTGTTTCAAACCCGTCGGCCAGCTTGGTGAGGTTTTAAGCCGCACTGACAGCTTTTTATCAATCGTCGATAGCCCAGGACCCCGCCTAACCCATCAGCAGAAACCCTGTTATTAAAGTTCTGAATAAATAGATATCTTCAATATCCTCAAGGGACAATGTGGCCAGGCACACGACGTGCCACTTCTCCCACCCATCCATTATGGATCCAGCTACGAACGTCCCCACTAGACAGTTGGTTCGGTTCCCCTGAACCCAAACTTCTTGTCAAACTTTGTGTCAATTGCATTCAGAGACCAGTTGATCAAATCCATAATTCCTTATTTCTTTAGAGAGCAGGGCAAGAAGAGCCTCAGAGATAGAATAAGATGAGACAAGAGGAGCCAGCCAGGAGAGATATGGGAGGGAGGAGATAAAAGTGTGACTGCCGAGAGCCAAACAAGAAATAAAAATATTTTATTAATTTGAGTAAATTAATAAGATTTTTCTGTTTCCATCAGGAAGAAGTGTAATCTGCAAAGACAGAGTTTATTGAAGGACAGCGAGAAGATGAGTGATCCAGAACCCTGCAGAATTAAACAGGAAGAGACTGAAGAACTAATAGGTTTGTTACATTCAGTTTGTTGCATGGAGCAATAGTTTTGTTTTATGAAACCTCAGTGCATCATCAGGAGTGACAAGTAGTAATTATGATTTGCATGCAAATGTTTTTTTATTCTCAAGAATGATGTCACACTTATTTGAGCAGCAGTGGCTGAAGCAAAATGAAAACAAAAGTGAAAGCATGCACATCATTTAAATGATCGTATCAGCTGTTAAAAACTAGACTAGAGTGACATCTACTGTAAAAACCACCAGCTGTTAGGAACTGTAACAGAGCTGTTGAAAGCTAGCCTCCTAATCATTTAACTTGTTTAATTTTCAGATGTGATGGTGAAGGAGGAGAATGAAGATGAGGAGGAACATCATGTCAAAAGTGAAAATGAAACTCACACAAATACTGAAGATATTTTTTTAGCAAAAACAACAAGCATAAAAGGCTTGACCTGCACTGAGTGCGGGAAGAGTTTCATCTGCAAAAACGCTCTCAAGCGTCACATGAGGATCCACACTGGAGAGAAACCTTATGAGTGTTCACACTGCGGCAAGAGATTTAACGATTCAGGAAACCTGAAAGCACATGAGAGGACTCACACTGGAGAGAAACCGCATCACTGCACTGCTTGTGGGAAGAGTTTCACAAGATTATCTTCTCTGAGATATCACACAAAGCTCTATCACAGTCTACAGCAGTGGTTCCCAACCTTTTTTAACTTGCGGCCCGCTAAACCAAACACTTCTGTTTCTGGGGCCTATTGTGATTCTAAATAAACCCGTTATTTGTGTCCAGTTGTTAACTTAAAAGACTGTTACTGTCTTTATTAAATAAACTGACAATGATGTAAATGAGAATGCAATGTACATATTTGGTCAACAGAAACAGAATGCAGAAATCACTGCGCTATAAATAACCCATTCATTTCAATGCACTATGAAACTTTTTTATTTATTTTTTGCTGTCAAAGCGCAAGATATCTCTGAGATATAAGCATGCAATGGTGAGTTATTAAAGCTGAACTAAAGATTGCTCTCTTGTGTTGTTCCAAATCCAATAAGATCTTCGTTCATCTTCAAACACAAATTAAGTTATTTTAGGTGAAGTTTGGGAGCTCTTTTAATGTTCAAAGTCCAAAAATTTTACTTTTCCTAGATTACTGTCTGCTGTTAAAACTTAGCCTAGAGCGCCATCTGCTGTTAATAACTAGGTTCGAGTGCGGACTACTGTTACAAACTAGCCTAGAGCATCATCTGCTGTTAAAAACTAGCCTAGAGCTGATTTAAAAACTAGCCTTGAGCACTGTCTGCTGTTAAAAACTATAATAGATCTGTTGAAAGCTAGCCTCCTAATCATTTACCTTGTTTAATTTTCAGATGTGATGGTGAAGGAGGAGAATGAAGATGAGAAGGAACATTATGTCAAAAGTGAAAATGAAACTCACACAAATACTGAAGATATATTTTTTTTAGCAAAAACAACAAGCTTAAAAGGCTTGACCTGCACTGAGTGCGGGAAGAGTTTCATCTTTAAAAACGCTCTCAAGCATCACATGATGATCCACACTGGAGAGAAACCTTATGAGTGCTCACACTGCGGCAAGAGATTTAATGATTCAGGAAACCTGAAAGCACATGAGAGGACTCACACTGGAGAGAAATCTTACAAGTGTTCTCACTGCAACAAGAGATTCAGTCATAAACAATGGCAAAAAACACACGAGAGGATCCACACTGGAGAGAAACATTACAAGTGTTCACACTGTGACAAGAGATTCAGTGATTCAGGAAACCTGAAAAAGCATGAGAGGACTCACACTGGAGAGAAACCGCATCACTGCACTGCTTGTGGAATGAGTTTTATGGCCAAAAACACTCTCAAGCATCACATGAGGATCCACACTGGAGGGAAACCGCACAAGTGTTCACACTGCGACAAGAGATTTAGCCGGTTAGCATATCTGAATACACACATGAGGATCAAACTATTTATTTGTTTATAATATATAGCGTGGATTATAATATAATAAACCGAGAGAGTAAATCTTTGTCATGCACCATATTTCTATAAAATAAGCTTGAAGAGGTGTGTGTAGCAGGATAGTGCTAACGGCACAGGGTAGCGCCCTGAAGGCTGTAGTCTGTTTATAGCCTAATGTTAGCTTTTCAGTTCTTGCGTTTGCATTTAAGATCCAAAAGTGCTAAAAGTTGTGTTTTCGTGTGAGGATTATCCGGCTGGACAAAACGTGTAAGTGTATTCCCTGCTGAAAAAAACAGCATATGCTGGTAAGGTATGTTTTGATGCTGGTATGCTGGTTTCAGTGCTGGTATTGCTGGTTTCAGTGCTGGTATTGCTGGTCTCGATGCTGGTCTTGCTGGTTTCAGTGCTGGTCTCAATGCTGGTTTTGCTGGCCTGAGTGCTGGTCCTGACCAGCATTGAGACCAGCAAAACCAGACCAGCAAAACCAGCATTGAAACCAGCAATATCAGCACTGAAACCAGCAAGACCAGCATTGAAACCAGCACAACAGCATCAAAACATACCTTACCAGCATATGCTGTTTTTTTCAGCAAGGTTGAACAGTGTTTGAACACAGAGCTTATTATTTGCAATTTTTGAAAAGCCTAGAATTTATCGGGGAACCAGTTTTATGCTAGCAGCCGATTAGCCTACAAAGTGACGTCATAGTTCTTTCACTCCATTGGCGCGTTTTTGTTGATCCTCCGTTGCTCCCGCCTCGGCGTCGTGACGTCAGCACGACGCGTTCATTCGGCGTCGAGTCTTCAGAGCTGAGGTGAGTCGTTGACGCTTTTTCTCGTGTTTACACAACAATAAAACACACTTTACAGTTTATTAATGCGACAATCTGCGACTAGTTTCTGCATTGAGTTCACCTCTATCTGTGTGTCTGCTGACCAAAACAACACAGCAGGCAGAGAGGAGCTCTGAGAGGATAATATGAGCCCAGTGTTTGTTTTTCTGGGTTAGTGTGATTCGGTTCGTATCACGATTTTTTTTCGTGGGGGGTGGAAGAAAAAAAAAACGATATTTAAAACAACATTTTTTATTAATTAACATTTGAAAAATCTTTCTGAACTGAACACCAAAGAACAAGATTAACTTTGCAAATTATTAACAATATAAATAGCCATATAAAATAAACAAATAGCCAAAGCTATAACACTTTAGTCACGGATGAAATTGAGGACCTTGGGTGGATTAGGGTTGGAGCGCGTTTGCCGCCCTCACTATTTTGCCGCCCCAGGCAGCCGCCTAGGTCATCTTTATGGACGCGCCGGCCCTGCATATTGGGAATGCATAAACCCTTATGGGCGATTCTTTCATATTCACGAGTCCTGCCATTAATCCGCTGGTCAGGAAGCCTAATCAAAAACTCTTATTTTAAAACTCACTCGACCATCATCAATAATCAATAATCTTATTTTTTTATTAAAACAAAGTGATTTAGCAATGCTGACAAGCCAACTGCAGAGAAACAAAGCAACCATCGCGGCAACCGCAGTGATCACTTTTTCCCCAAGTTCAGCTGTTCTTTTTTGCACTTGATTATTATTCATTTAATGTTAAAAAAATTAATAATGATGCCTACAAGAGTGTATCCTGTGTGTGCGCGTCTTTTATAACTGAACCGCTGTCTTCCAAAACTGAAAGTTGCTTTATCTGTCTGGCAATATTTCGGCTTTTAATCGAATGAAAAGTTAATTTAGATGTGCCAATATAAAAAAATTACTGTAAAGTAACTGTGACGTGCGGCCACACATCAAATCTGAGGTCTGATTTCATCTCTCTCTCTCTCTCTCTCTCTCTCTCTCTCTCTCTCTCTCGCTGTCATCCAGACATTAATATGTAGACGCCACACAAGTCAAGTCTCAAAACGGAGGCTGGTAGCCTACAGCTGACAGAGTAGCTGAAGCCTTTGAGAAATTTGTCAAAATACAGCACTGAAAATAACAGGTATAAATGTCTTTGAGCCAAAAAGTCTATCTGTAGGCTATCTGTAAAAACGCAACCAGAGCCAATGTTATGTAGAAGTTGTGTAATAATTATAATAAAATGAAAACCAAAATAAACAGTTCATTGCATTTTTCGTTTGATAAAAAATATACACAAAAAATAAAAATCAAAAGGTGGCTAGTTTGTATTATTGTGTTTTAATATAAAAAATATGCTTAGCCTAGAACGTCGCTTATAAGAACGTCGCTGGGTCGCAGGTTCGAACCTCGGCTGGGCTGGGTCAGTTGGCGTTTCTGTGTGGAGTTTGCATGTTCTCCCTGCGTTCGCGTGGGTTTTCTCCAGGTGCTCCGGTTTCCCCCACAGTCCAAAGACATGCGGTACAGGTGAATTAGGTAAGCTAAATTGTCCGTAGTGTATGACTGGGAATGAATTTGTGGATGTTTCCCAGAGATGGGTTGCGGCTGGAAGGGCATCAGCTGCGTAAAATCGTGCTGGATAAGTTGGCGGTTCATTCCGCTGGGGCGACCCCAGATTAATAAAGGGACTAAGCTGACAAGAAAATAAATGAATGAATGCTTAGCCTATTTAAGGTTAAAGGGTCACGAAACACCAAAACACATTTTTTTGAGCTGTTGACAGTCCTACGCTGCTATAAACACTATTAGGACACATATATTGCACTAAAAAGTGAAAATTGGTTGTTTTTGCGTTATTTTGAGCAAATTCGTTCTTCTGGTTTAAAACTAATTTTTGAAGCTGCGTCACGGCGATTAGATACTTGCGTGTAAATCCAGCGTGGAGATTGGCTGTCTGTACCTGGCAGTACATCGTGATGTCTCTGAGTGTGCGGCATTAATTCATGAGAAAGACTTTGTTCAAACCAATCAGCGCGCTCTATTGTGTATGACATGCAACTTTATTAATATGCATGATAGCTTCGGAGACCTGCTTTTCCTGCTGTGAGAGTGCTGCTGGACTCGTGTGGATTACAGTGCACACGACACATGACAGAAATGCGTTTGTAAGGAACATTTATACTCGAGAGCTTTTCGCATCTGGAAATGATGAAATCTGGATTTGCTGCTCGTCTCTTTTTAAAACAGACACGGCTCCAGAGTGACTGTCCTGTCTCTACAGATTTGGTAAGTGTGCGATCAGTTCTTTGTTCATTCAGATGGCAAAGTTAGTTCGTATTGTCAGTAGTGCTCTTTCAGTTTTTAAAGACATGCTATAGTCAAAATGATTTAGTTATGAGTTTACAGTATGTTAATATCACTGCAATAGTATAGTACAATATTATAGACTGAAAGATCCGCTGTAAATGCTGCTTTCCGAATGTAAACATGATCAAACTATTCCCGCCGTGCAGGATTGTTGCCGCATTTTGTGACAGGATAGTCTACACACACGGCTTTCTGAAGCTACCTACCGAGTCATCTAAGTTACCGAGAGATGAGGAGGATTTGTTTTCTCCCATTCGCCATGCGGTAACAAACATTGGATTAGCAGTTCCTCGCATACAATATGTCGTTTGTCACAGGCAACATGCAGGAAATGTTCCTGAATAAAAAGTAAAAGTGCCAAACTGCAGTTAAAGTCAACAAATTAATAATTTGGCAAGTAATTTGTTTACTGATGTCCATGTAAACACAGTCACTGTCTTTCTCCCCTGCGTCTGTATTTGTTTTGCTTCGCGCGTGCCCAAACGGAAACTCCCATATTTGCAAATCCTTCCCACTTTCCCTCCCCTGACACTCCCACCTAAATGGCCGCCCACTTTTCCTGACTTTTTCCAAACTAGAGGTGTAAAAAAACAGCCTGCTGAGACAGGGGGTTTCATGACCCTTTAACGGCTATACTCTGCCATTAGGCAAGCCATTCAAAAAATATTATTTCACTGTTTACTGGGTTATAATGTATATTTAACAATAAAAACTAAATGTAGCATGTCTCACTGTCATTTAAAACATGCAATTCATAACACCAGAGCTGCCTATAAGTCTATGCAGTGTGTCATAGACATAAAAACTTGCATGTCAACTGTGGCTGGTGAGCGAGAGAGAGAGAGAAGCCAGTATAACCAAAAGCCAGATCATATCATTATAAATATTCCATTAACAATACTTATCGAAATATTTATAAATTTACATGAAGTGTTTATTGAGATTATGTGATCTGTTTAGGCTGTCTGATCTTAGCTGTAAACTGACACGCACGCGATAACCGCAGTGATGTTCAGCTCTGACAAGGCGCTTTTATTTAGCCTGTATTCTTTGGATTTTTTACATAATGTTCCATTACTTAAAATTTATTTTTTTTTTATTTATAGTTTATATATACAATGAGTGCTAGCTTGTTTAGCTGTTATCATTATGCAATGATCATTTTTCATATTGGGTTTATTCTTCTGCAGCTAAATTGATTTCTGGATGGTGCCGTAGGATATGCATTTGCATGTTGGTTGTGTTGCCTGTCACTTGGGGAAGCTTTTTAAAGCACTTACGGCAAATTGTCTTGTCGACTACACGATTGCCATCCTTTATCTCCACCGGGTAGCCGAAATGTTGCCATACTGCTGACTTAAATGAGGAGGGAGGGTCCGCAATCTCTGGGTTGGTTGCCATGTTTCCTCACACTCTTCTTCAACTAGCCCAACTTTTGCAGGCAGGCATTACGTGATTGGAAAGGTAGTCACAAGGTGTGTCGCGATTCTCCCTTACAACACCACAACACAGAATCGTAGATCTAAGTGTTGCGATTTCGGTTTCATAACGTGTATCATTACAGCCTTACAGGGTATGGGTCTGTTAGGGAAAATAATGCGAATCTGTCACGCTAGATAAACGAGTTTTGATGCCGAAAACAATAAATTAATAGTTTTTTGGTGCTCTTTATTTTCTAAAGTTATGATTTCCCAGTTTCTGTACATAGATGTGCTACTGCTAACAATCTAATTGCTTTATTGTTAGAAATACTTACTAGTTTGTTTCGATTTTATGCACAAAAAAGACAGTAGTTTGTAAGCTAGAGTAATTAGTTAATCATATTGTGAGACTTTTATTATGTGCGCACTATACAATACTGAGACGTATAACCATTATTCAAATATAGGTTGCTATTAAAACATACTATTAAAACCTGCAGAAACACTTAAGACAGATAAGCAGAGCAGATACAGACATGCAGGGCCTTAAAATTTAAGCCACAGAAAACATTCAATATATTAATAGGGAATTTGTCAGAGCGCATGCAGTGCATTTAGACAATACGTGTGTTGACCAAGACAAAAACAATCCTCAGCAAAATGGCGTACACAAGAATAATCATTAACTTTAGGAAAATAACCTAAAGACAACAACACATTATATGCAATACATGATAGCCTCCACATAACGTGAAATGCATACTATGCGTCAGTTGAACAGAGCAAGGAATATTTCACAGTATTTTCAATATTTTTTCTATATTCTATATTTTTTTATATATTTGTTCGTTTGACGTCATAGTACGGTATGTTTAGCTAGTGTGAACGTGTCTTCTGAACTGGAGTGTGCACCCGCGAACCGTACCCGAGTCCGTCTGAAAGAGGTGGTCTGGGGTATGGTTCATGTGAACTCTGGTACGGTTCACTTCTGGTATTAATGCAATCGTACCAAATAACGGAAGTTAATTGCATAACATTCATTTGTGTGTGTGTGTATGTGTCACGAATTGTACCTTGGTGACAAGCGGGACTGAGCCAGGGCAAACACGGTGATACACAGTGATGTCTGCTTGTCTCCTCTAAGAACAGCTTCTGAAGACACTGTGTGATGTTCTTAATGTTTATAATATTTTTGCGGCAGATGGACGCGAGTCGCTTTTTGTATGTCCAAAACGAAAAGATTTAGTAAAAGCAAATAGACCACGATGTGCGGACATCTTTCCATTTTGGCGCTTTGCTTTCGTGACTGTCACCTAGCAACAGCCGTAAACAAAACAGCAGCTTGATGACGCAAGCGTACCGGGGTTCAGAAGGAAAAAAGACAGTGGCTGCGTCCGAAACCGCATACTTCCATACTATACAGTAAGCTAAAATCAGTATGCGAGCCGAGTAGATCTTGATGTCTGAATTCAAAGAATTCGAAAATCAGTATGTGAGAAGTACCCGATGACTTACTACTTCCGGCGAGATTCTGAAGTGCGCATCCCATGATGCCCCATGAGAGAATTCTTGAATTGGAGTGAAGCGATGCAACTGATGCAGGTAGGTCACGTGACCATGAAAAAATGGCGGATGTAGTATGTCCGAATTCCATTCATACTTTTCCCATTCATACTGTATAGATCAAACTTTTCTAACAGCCAAGTAGTACGTTTAAATTTACCTACTACTGCAGTACCTACTGAGTAGTAGGCGGTTTCGGACACAGCCAGGGTGAAGCTTTGCTTTTGTGACTGTCACCTAGCAACAGCCGTAAACAAAACAGCAGCTCGATGACGCAAGTGTATCGAGGTTCAGAGAGAAAAAAGACAGTGTGAACACAAACCAACCGAGCATACACTAGATATCACATAGGGACCCTGAGCATGCGTCAATAGCGCCGCCACATTGGTACAGTGCTCCTAGAACAAATGTCATTCAACCGCACTAGTCAAGACAGTGTGTCAATGTGAAGATGCTGGACTTTAGCGCTGTGTACGGGTGTAATAACGAGCAAACAAAGAAAACAAAGCACAAAGTCATCACATTTTGTAAGTAAGATTTAGTTTTTTACGTTTTTGTAATGAACTTTTGTGCTTAACAAGTAACATTATTGATGATGATACAGTCTCTTACTGCAGTGACAGTAAGCACCAACTCGCACTAAAATCTAAGCTTATGCTAGTTTTGTTGAATAAAATAAGCAGACGATGTTATAAAATATGACAAGGCGCTGAGGTGCTAGAAACTTGTATTACTGTCAGCTAAGTGAACAAGTCGTTCATAACTGAGATTCATTCACAAACGAATCGCTCCCTCCGTCAGAATGAGAAGTGAAAGCAGGAGAGGAGCTGTGTTTCAGGACATGGATTAGATCAGATTAAACAGGGAAGGAGGTTAATGCATTTCCATGCACACAAACACTCACTCTTTGTCAGGAATGCCCGTGCGGTCACTGATCCATCAATGTAGAAAAGTGATTTAAATGTAAAATTATTATATTTCGTCATTTAAAAAAATATTTGCATACGGACCACCGGGGAAAACTCCCGATCATAGATATATGTGTATATGTGTATTCCTCTGGCTTTGGATGGCCACAGTCCTCCACTTCACCTTGGTCCCGCATTCATTTCAAAGGAGCGCTACCCTGTACTAAAATGGCGGCTCTATTGACGCATTCCTTCTAATAGACAACAGTAGGGTAGGCGACATCTAATGTATATATCTATGCCAACCGAGAAGGTGGCAAGGGGGGACAATCAAACTTTGGTACGGTCCAGGCAATTAAACCAAGTGTGAAAGCACTCTTAGTTGATGAAGGCGAATCAGTGAGATGTTTTGTGGAGGACCAATTACAAATTTGTCCATTTTTTGTCTATTCGTTTTCTTCCTTTCATCCGCGAACCGGTCACTTTTTATTTCACTTTCGAGTTGAGGGCGGGCGGCATGATTGCCGTTCGCCTAGAGAGCCAGTTCAGCTTGCTCCAGCTCTGCGTGTGTTTAATGTGCAAAGAAATATGGATAAAAACTAGGAAGCGCTTTTAGAAGGAAAGTTTCAGTATAAAACAACTAAGCTTGCATCACCTGAAGGGAGTGCGCTGTACTCTCTCTCTCTCTCTCTCTGTGTGCGTGCGTGCGTGCGTGCGTGTTGTGCCCTGATAATGTCAATAGACTGGACTGTCTTAGCAACTGGCTAAATGTTAAGGAGGACTGAGCAAAATTGTTTCTACTTTATAATTAATGTTCTCAACTCGCAATACAACTTTACAATGAGTACAATTGTTTGTAATTAATACTTTATTATTATTATTGTTATTATTATTATTTTCCAATTTTCATATTTGCAATGCCTGCATTTTGGATTTTTTATTCGTGATTAATCATGATTTATTACTTTCGTGATTAATCATGATTAATCACAAAAAAAGGTGTGATTAATTAGTTAATTTTTTTAATCAATTGACAGCCCTAATTATAATATGAAGTGATGTGTCAACAGACTTGAGGAGATTACATAAAAAATAACATTACTTAATAAATTTGAGCAAATTAATCAGATTTTTTTATTTGCTCTTTTGCAGCTCGTCCTCCTTCAGTAAATACTGAAATATTCCTATCAGTCTTCAAGTGAAGACGAGCATCAGACCCTCAGAAAGAAGAGAAATCTGCAAAGACAGAGTTTAAGGACAGTGAGAAGATGAGTGATCCAGAACCCTGCAGAATTAAACAGGAAGAGACTGAAGAACTAATAGGTTTGTTACATTCAGTTTGTTGCACGGAGCAATAGTTTTGTTTTATGAAACCTCAGTGCATCATCAGAAGTGACAAGTAGTAATTATGATTTACATGCAAATGTTTTTTTATTCTCAAGAATGATGTCACACTCATTTGAGCAGCATTGGCTGAAGCAAATTGAAAACAAAAGTGAAAGCATGCACATCATTTAAATGATCGTATCAGCTGTTAAAAACTAGACTAGAGTGACATCTACTGTAAAAACCACCAGCTGTTAAGAACTGTAACAGAGCTGTTGAAAGCTAGCCTCCTAATCATTTAACTTGTTTAATTTTTAGATGTGATGGTGAAAGAGGAGAATGAAGATGAGGAGGAACATCATGTCAAAAGTGAAAATGAAACTCACACAAATACTGAAGATATTTTTTTAACAAAAACAACAAGCATAAAAGGCTTGACCTGCACTGAGTGCGGGAAGAGTTTCATCTGCAAAAACGCTCTCAAGCGTCACATGAGGATACACACTGAAGGGAAACCGCACAAGTGTTCACACTGCGACAAGAGATTTAGCCGGTTAGCATATCTAATTACGCACGAGAGGATCCACACTGGAGAGAAACCTTACGAGTGCTCACACTGCGGCAAGAGATTCAATGAATCAGGAAACCTGAAAAAACACGAGAGGACTCACACTGGAGAGAAATCGCATCACTGCACTGATTGTGGGAAGAGTTTCACAAGTTTATGTTTTCTGCAATATCACACAAAGCTCTATCACAGTAAGTAGACACAGTCTACAGCAGTGGTTCCCAACCTTTGTTTAACTCTCGGCCCGCTAAACCAAACACTTCTGTTTCTGCGCCCTATTGTGATTCCAAATTAACCTGTTATCTGTATAGAGTAGTTATTCAGACACAAGACTGATACTGTCTTTATTAAACTGACAATGGTTTTGAATAAGAATGCAACGTACATATTTGGTCACCAGAAACAGGATGCAGAAAACACTGCGCTATACATAACCCATTCATTTCAATACACTATGAAACATCTCTCATTTTCCTGTTGTTCCAAATACACTAAGATCTATGTTCATCTTCAAACACAAATTAAGTTATTTTAGGTGAAGTCTGAGAGCTCTTTTAACATTCAAAGTCCATAAAATGTACTTTCCTACGTTGCTGCCTGCTGTTAAAGACTACCCTAGAGTGCCCACTGCTGTTAAAAACTAGACTTGAGTGCCGTCTGCTGTTAAAAGCAAGCCTAGAGCGCTGCCTGCTGTTAAAAACTAGCTTGGAGTGCTGACAACTGTTAAAAACCAGCCTAGAGCACAGTCTGCTGTTTAAAAACTAGCCTAGTGTGCCAACTAATGTTTAAAAACTAGCCTTGAGCACCGTCTGCTGTTAAAAGCTACCCTAGAGCGCTGACTACTGTTAAAAACTAACCTAGAGCACAATTTGCTGTTAAAAACTAGCCTAGAGTGTCATTTGCTGTTAAAAACTAGCCTAGAGTGCCATCTGCTGTTAAAAACTAGCCTAGAGCGCCATCTACCTTTAAAAACCACCCTAGAGCTATTAAAATCTGTTATAGATCTGTTGAAAACTATCCTCTTAATCATTTAACTTATTAAATTTTCAGATGTGATGGTGGAGGAGGAGAACGAAGAACTGAGTGAAGATGAGGAGAAACATCACGTCAAAAGTGAAAATGAAACTCAAACAAATACTGAAGATATTTTTTTAACTAAAACAACAAGCATAAAAGGTTTGACCTGCACTCAGTGTGGAATGAGTTTCATCGCCAATGATGCCCTCAAGCGTCACATGAAAATCCACACTGGAGGGAAGCCGCACAAGTGTTCACATTGCGACAAGAGATTTAGCCGGTTATCATATCTGATTACGCACGAGAGGATCCACACTGGAGAGAAACCTTACGAGTGCTCACACTGCGGCAAGAGATTCAATGAGTCAGGAAACCTGAAAAAACACGAGAGGACTCACACTGGAGAGAAATCGCATCACTGCACTGCTTGTGGGAAGAGTTTCACAAGTTTATGTTTTCTGCAATATCACACAAAGCTCTATCACAGTAAGTAAATACAGTATACCCAACCTTTTTTAACTCGTGGCCTGCTGGAGCAAACACTGTTTCTGGGCCTTACTGTGATTCCAAATTAGCCCTTATGGGTCAAATTGGTAACTTACTCAAACAAAAGACTGTTACTGTCTATATTAAATCAACTGACAATGATTTGAATGCATAAAACATACATATTAGTCATCAGAAACAGGATGCAGAAAACACTGCGCTATACATAACCCATTCATTTCAATGCACTATGAAACATAATTTTTTTTCCCTGTTGTTCCTAATCACCTCTTTGTTTATCTTTAAACACTAATTATTTTAGATGAAGTCCGAGAGCTCATTTAACGTTTAAAGTCCAAATAATCTACTTTCCTAGATTGCCTTCTGCTGTGAAAATCTAGCCTTGAGCTCCGACTGCTGTTAAAAACTAGCGTTGAGCTCCACCTGATGTCAAAAGCTATGCTAGATCGCCATCTACTGTTAAAAAGTAGTCTTGAGCACCATCTGCTGTTAAAAACTAGCCTTGAGCGCCATCTACTGTTAAAAACTAGCCTTGAGCTCAGACCGCTGTTAAAAACTAGCCTAGAGCGCCAACTGCTGTTAAAAACTAGCATAGAGCACCATCTACTCTTAAAAACTAGCCTAGAGTGCCATTTACTGTTAAAAACTAGCCTTGAGCTGGTAAATACTACCGTAGATCGCCATCTGCTGTTAAAAACTAGCCTAGAGTAAGGTCTGCTCTTAAAACGTAGCCTAGTGCGCCATCTGCTGTAAAAAAAAAAACTAGCCTGAAGCGCCATCTGCTGTTAAAAACTAGCCTAGAGCGCCATCTGCTGTTAAAACCTAGCATAGAGCGTCATCTGCTGTTAAAACCTAGCATACAGCGTCATCTGCTGTTAAAATCTTGCCTAGAGCGCCAACTGCTGTTAAAAATTAGCCTAGAGTGCCATCTACTGTTAAAAACTAGCCTTGAGCAGTTAAATACTACCCTAGAGCGCCATCTGCTGTTAAAAACTATCCTAGAGCGCCGACTACTGTTAAAGACTAATCTAGAGTGCAGACTAATGTTATAAACTAGGCCAGAGCGGTGAGTGCTTTTGAAAAACTAGCCTAGAGTACGGTCTGCTTTAAAAACCTAGCCTAGGGCGCCATCTGCTGTTTAAAAAAATATCCTAGAGCGCCATCTGCTGTTAAAAAACTAGCCTAGAGTACGGTCTGCTGTTAAAACCTAGCCTAGGGCGCCATCTGTTGTAAAAAAACTAGCCTAGAGTACGGTCTGCTGTTAAAACCTAGCCTAGGGCGCCATCTGCTGTAAAAAAAAACTAGCCTAAAGTTTGGTCTGCTGTTAAAACCTAGCCTAGGGCGCCATCTGCTGAAAAAAAAAACTAGCCTAGAGCGTCATCTGCTGTTAAAAACTAGCCTAGAGTATGGTCTGCTGTAAAAACCTAGCCTAGAGCGTCATCTGCTGTAAAAAAAACTAGCCTAGAGCACCGTCTGCTGTTAAAAACTAGCCTAGAGCGTCATCTGCTGTAAAAAAAACTAGCCTAGAGCACCGTCTGCTGTTAAAAACTAGCCTAGAGCGTCATCTGCTGTAAAAAAAA
>CAIGQZ010032594.1:2438113-2479160 GCA_903798205.1 Danio tinwini
ATATATATATATATATATATATATATATATATATATAAACACATATATTTTTCTACAGACTTGAGCAAATCACGTTAAAATATTGCATTATCTAAAAGATAACACTGAGGTAAAATTAGTTTAATATTCGCACATTCTCTCATTTAACAGTCCCTGTATTGTTTACCATGCTACATTGAATATTGGATCTGAAATTGCATTTAAGCATGTCTCCAAAACATCATTTAATTGACAGAACAATGTTGTACTTTGACAGTCATTGGCTGCTGATGTGATTTCGCCATTTAGAGTTTGCAAATAATACTTTTCTGAAATTATATTATTAAGGAGAATGTCTGAATATAAAACCAATTTTACGCCAATCAATATAACTATCAAAGTGATTTATTTCATCAATCAGTGTAAATGAATCAGATTTCTCTGTTCTGAAGCTCTGCCACCATCAGTGAAAGACAAAGACAGAGTTTATTGAAGGACAGTGAGAAGATGAGTGATCCAGAACCCTGCAGAATTAAACAGGAAGAGACTGAAGAACTAATAGGTTTGTGTTTATTCATTACTCTTCAATAATGAGGCAGAACAACAGTGAGGGTGTAAAATTTGTATTACATACATACGGACACTTGCAATGACTGCATAGATGAGACAATAGAGCTATAAAATAAAACATGTTTTCTAAATATTATTAATATGAACGCTACAATGGTCTCACAGTTTGATTATGATTATTATGTCTTCGATTCAATTCGATATCACAATGTACTGCATTCTTAATTTTCAATTTTACTTTACATGGTTGTACGATTTCATTACCTGAATACTATTATGGCCTGTTTCCACTGAGTGGTATGATTTGGTATGATTTTATGGCTGTTTCCACTGTCAAAAGGTACCTAAAAGGGAATCATATCGTACCACTTTTTTGGCTCGTTTCCACTGACTGGTACAGTACGGATCGCTACAGGTCACCTTTATCAGGCTTGCTTTTCCACTGCTAATGGTACTTTTTTTGGTGAGCGTGGTGTACGACAGAAAGTTGCAGTCGACGTAATTTTTGCTCGAGAAAATGTCTGAAGAAAAGCTGTACGAGTCGCTCACATATCATATGAGAAGCACTTCTCACAAAACAGATGCTTTAAACATATTAATACTTCTGTATAAATGTTCATTACTAACTTTACTATGAACATGAGTTGATCATAACTGCAGATCAATGACAGTGTGAAATAGCCTACTGTAACGTCTGCAATTACATAAAATAAATATATAAATCAACATATATGAACACATACAGACCCTTACAGTCTCAGATATGTTACCACTTACAGAAAAACTACACACAGCATACATTTAGTCCTTATTTAGGTTCAAAACAGCAGGAAATTGAGTCCATAGTGCAAACCTCTCATGATTAAATGTGTCTTTAATCTTCAGCAGTACGTGTAGCCTCTGTTTGAAAGTAATTCCATCATTGCGAGTTCATAGTAGTCTAAAGGTGATGATAATAGTTAAACATGGCAGTTTGTTCACGTTTGCTGTAATAATAACGTGCTCTTTTTTTTTTTTCCGGCTTCTACTTTTGTTTTTTAGTTCGTCACTCTCACGTTTGTCAGTTTCTAACAGGATCAGGTTTTAAAAGCACATCAATAATCAAGCGCACGTTATTATCATCAGCTCAAGAAGTTTATTTCGAGTTATTTCAAATATAGACGCGCGGCTCGCGGAAGCAAAAAACAACGCTCGCGGGGCACAGGGTAAAATCTGCTCTTTGTTTTGGCTTTGTGGCTGTTCATCAAGACGACGACAATGTTCATTTGAGCCCAGATCGAACAGGGCTCATTATTATATGTTATTATATGTATATATAATCTCTCAGCTGTGTATGAAAACATGGCGGCTCATTTGTTTTCATTCTGGATTGTTGCGTGAGCTCGTGACGTATCTCTGTAAACCAATAGCGTTCAGCTGCGCGTCTAGCTCCGCATTTGGGACCCTTTTGGTACCCTTTCTCTTGTTTGGTACCCTTTCGAAAGGGTGCCGAAAAAGTGGTACGGTACGGTTCGGTATGCCTTTTACAGTGGAAGCGGCCATAAAAGCGTACCGACCCGTACCGTACCAGACAGTGGAAAGGAGCCATTTGGGTACCCTTTCCAAAGCACAAGATAAGTGTACCAAAAGGCAGAGCCAGACATGCAGCTGAACACTATTGGTTACAGAGGAGCATACACAAGCCGGGAGAATGAAGCAAAGAAACCGCCATTTTTAAATACACAGCCAAGACATTACACCGTGATAATATATACATATAGTAACGAGGCATGGTCGACCCGAGCTCAAACAAACTGTGTCTTCATCTTGATGAACAGCCACAAAGCCAAGAAGATCAAAATCTGTCCTGTTTTAATTTTTCGAGGCCATCTAAAAGTGTGAGCGGTTTTACTTTCTCCAGAGAGCCGCGTGTCTATATTTGAAATAATGAACTTCTTGACCTGATGATAATAACGTGCGCGTGATTAAAGTGCTTCTGACATCCTTTCAGAAATGAAAGTGCTCTCGTATGATATGTGAACAACCCGTACAGCTTTACTGTAGAAATTTCTTCGAGCGAGAATGACGTCGACTGAAAGTTTCTGTCATACACCACGCCCACCAGAGTACCATTGGTACCCTTTTGGCAGTGGAAACGCAAGCCTGATAAAGGTGACCCGTACAGTACAACTGTAGAAAACGGACCATTAGGCTACTTTTATGAGGGAAAGTTTAGTGCTCTAATCCTTTTTCTCTTTTTTCAAGTGAGATTTTTTTGCATAGTTGTTCACATTGTCGTTTTAAATGTGACCAATGATTTCCAGTGTGAACAGTCCTAAGCTGACACGTATGCACAAAAGTACTGTACACGCCGTAAACTTGCTAAATGATGTACATCGTTTGTACAATATATGATGTGAATAAAGCACATTGTCAGATAGCGCTGCATGATTCTGGCTGAAATGAGAATCTTTTTTTTTTTTTTTGCTTAAAATCAAGATCACGATTATGTAGATTAATATGGTTAAGGTTAATATGAGCGGGCTATTATTATTGTTAATTCTAAAACATATGGTAAGATAATGAATAATAATATTAGGCCTATGTGTAGGTCTACTGTTGGTTAAAATGCTCAATTTTGTATAGACTTAGAACAGTGGACTTGAATAGACTTTAAAGGGCACCTATGGTGAAAAATCTACTTTTCAAGCTGTTTGGACAGACATATGTGTAGGTATAGTGTATAGACTGCCATATTGGGGTGATATAAACACGCCCAGTGCTTTTTTTTTTTTATTCAACAACATAAAAATGGACCAATTGGAGCAGTTTTGAGACCGACCGCAACTTGACGTAGGAGTGCGGTCCCCCTGCCCACCGAATTGATTATCAGCTGCGTATTAACATGTCACAGTAGTAACGTTTATAATCCTATCAACAAGACAGAACGTGCGCAAAGCAACCGGGAATAAAAGATCTGTTCAGTTTGCTAGGATCATCAATCATCATCAGATGTGATCAAGAGTGAGTTTTACAAGTTTAAAATGTTTTAAAACAGTGCATGTGTGTAATGAATTACAGCGAGTTACTTCAGATTTACTTCATCAACACAGCCGCATGTCAGTACAATTATAAAAGATGCTTCAATCCCGGTTTGTGGATGCTAAATCAGGTTTATTTTGTACATTAACATAACAGATATCCATACAGCAGTGGATATTAACCTGTATCCTGTCACATTTGCATGCAAAGCTAAATGCGCGTGCTGTATGTGTGTGTGTGTGTCTGCGCTGTGTGTGTGCGTGAACTTTGTAACGACATTGTGTGTGACTCATTGTTGCAGCTCCACAACAAATGCATCAAATACTCATTAAGAAAGCTCTTACTGTAGTTTTTCTCTCAAACTTTACGTGAGATCTGCTTCCTTTATGTCTGTCAGTTGTCTGAGGCAGCTGACGGCACGCGGGAACGGTGGGCGGGGAGGACTAGTCTTAAAGGTGCAGTACACAAAAACAGCAAAAAGCTGTTGAGAGCTATAAGACACAAACTAGTGAAAGCTCTAATAAATAATCTGATGGGTGTTTTGAGCTGAAACTTTACAGACACATTCTGGGGACACAAAAGACTTATATTAAATCTGGAAAAAGGGGTAACCTAGGTGCCCTTTAAATATGTCCTGGTCAACTATTCATAATTCTGAAGTTGAATTAATCTGTTTGAGACGTATGCTTGCAATCTGTCATTGACAACATTGTCAGCCCTTTTTATTCACTGGTAAAACGAAACATTTGTCATTATCAGATTCCCTCATGCATTAACATTATATAGGCTAGAGTAGTTATATTGACCCATTAAACATTTCTGTTCATGCACAACACTTTGTGTTTGCTATGAAAGAAAAAAAAACATATAGTGCTTGTCATAATCATAACTCTAAAATGCGATATGATCATTTAAATGATGTGCGCACTTTCAGTTTCACTTTCACTGTTGAGCGCTGCAAATCATACTTTCCGCGCGGCTCTCAAACGATCGCTCTGTGCAACAAACTGAATGTTATTTTCAACTTTATTACCTGTTATTCACAGCCTATGCAGGTTCTGTTCACTAAAGTAGAGATCATTGGCGGGCACACATATGTCCTCTCAGTGCTAAACAAACTCACATGTGATTTCGCGGCTGCGAATACATCATTACATGAAGACAGAAATTAAATTTTTTGGGTGAATTATACCTTTATAAATACTGTACTGTATAGTGTTGTTTCATTTTGTAAGCTGTGCTTCGATTTATTTAAGTGGCAGAATAGGCAGAATAAATACAGTATGTGACACTTTTAACACCATTTGGAGGTGTCCACGTTGCTGAGCAATGCATATAAAACAACGTGAAGACTTGTGTGACCACGTTTATGCTTCCGTCCTGAACTTGAAAATATAATTGGCTGAATTATAGAGATGCTGGATTAAGGTTGTGTGGGCGGTCAAATCGAGATTGCGATATTTTTTTCGATTTAATCGTGCAGCCCTATTGTCAGATTGTGTTAAAAAATAGGGGCGAGAGAAAAAAATCGATTGATTGATGCATCTAGATTCTTTTTCCAGAAATTCTAATTAGATTCTCAATTTTAGAATCAATTCTGTATTCAAATTAGATTCCGTATTCAAATTAGATTCCATATTCAAATTAGCCTGTCTAAGCTAGAAACTGAAAAATGAAAAGTGTTGACAGGTGCATGTAGATATGCTGCTGAATTCGCTTAATTTGGATGGCCGAACATAAGAATTTTATAGATTTAGTGCTGTGCTTCTCTTCCTGTGAGCTTCAAGACACTGTTCAAATAGAGTCGAGAAACTATAAAGTCAATTTTTTAAGCACATCTTAGCATTACCCTGTTGTTTGTTTGTTTGCCCTCCAACTATAATCACTAGAGTGATGATGGTTGGAGGGAAGGTTTGTCACAATACTGTAATTCGATACCAATCGATACTGAAGATTTAAAAACGTCCATTTCCCGCTAACATTTGAGCACTGTTGAGCACAATCTTAAACAGCGCTGATTTGGCATTGTGTTCATGTGCTCAACAGAAATGACTGTGATTGGCCGTAGAGGTCATCAGTTCACCGAACTCACTGCTGTTTACTGAGTGTAAACACAGATACAGGACACTGAAGTGTTTTAAAACAGTGATTCATCAGCGGACGTCTGTCAGATTATAGACAAACCAGCTGATCGATGTGACTTTGAAACCCACCAGTGTCCCTGTATCCGTACACTCAGTAAACAGCAGTGAGTTCTGTGAACTGATGACCTTCACGGCCAATCACAGTCATTTCAGTTGAGCATGTGCTCAACAGCGCTCAAATGTTCATGGGAAATGGATGTTTTTTAAATTTTTGTACCGATTGGTATCAAATTCCAGTATCATGACAACACTACTGGAGAGAGAGAAAACACCTTGTTGAAACCTGGATTGAAATTTCTCAAAACAAAGTGCCAATTCTTTTAATTTGCGTCCTTGGTAGTTCAGACTTGCCAAGTTCGTCTATATTGACATATGATCATCATCTTCACTTGCATGCATGTAAATAACAAAACAATATATAACAAACGACTATATCAACATATGATCATCATCTTCACTTGCATGTATGTAAATAACAAAACAATATATAACAAATATTAAATGTGTGTGACCTTTAGCTGACATGATGGAGATGCATGGTGTGCCATTGTCATTTTTTTCCCATGTGCAAACTCATCGACTCATCACTAGGCTCACACAGAATCTGCGCGCGCAGAATTCCGCAGATTTTAGCCCATCATTAATTCTATTTATTTACTTGAGTAAATGTGTGTAAATCTAAATTTATTCAGTTTTTAAATTAATTACAGTAATATTATTGACTAATTAAAAAAATGTTCATCTGATTTATGTACAAATAAATAATGTACAATGCAGTAAGTTTGTACAGTAATATTTTCTGTCTTTTAGTAGATATATTATATGAGAGACTTGCTTTGTTTACTAAATAAAGTGGATCTAATTGGATTTGCATTTTAAACATTAAATAAAAGTTAAAAAGGTATTGTTTTTTACTTCACATATTAAGGTTTTAGTTATGATACTCCCAAAATAATTGCAGATTTTTACCAAAATTCTCAGAAGAAAAAGCAAAAAACATCCGCAGATTCCGTCTGGCCCTACACATCACCTATGCTATAAATTACTCGACTGTAAATGATGTGAGTGGAACCACTCAGAAGCAGCAGGGATTGATTTAATTTTTAAATGATGAATTATAGATACAAAACCTGCTTTTACATTTCTTCGCTGTTGCAGGTATTGTGACAAAATCATCTCTTTTTGGAAGAAAATACATAATTTTCTACAAGGACTCTTTAAGAAACTGAATTTTATTTCTCTAGAATTGTATTTGTTATATGGTGGAGTAGAGAATGTGTTGGACTACCACACCAAACATTTGTTTTTAATTTTAGTCTATCTGGCAAAGAAATGTATACTTTTATTGTGATCACCTCCTCGGGTACCCTCCTTTAAAATGTGGTTGTCTCAAGTATGTGCCGTATTTCCACTTTAGAAACTCACCTATGATATACATCAAAAGTCAGATGACTTCTGGCAGCTATGGACACCTTGTTGGCATTACATCAATAATTTCTCCTGATTTTCTATTCTATGGTATATATTTTTTGCTCCTAGCTTGACTGTATTATCCTGTTTACTTGTTTGTATATTCCCCCTTTTTTAAATATTTGTATTTGTATTAGGGGTGTGAACCTACACAGGTCTCACGGTTCGGTTCGGTTACGATTATCATGCCATCGATTCAGTTCAATTCGATATCTCAAGCATCACGGTGCATTGACGATGCTTTCCATACATAATTAGATTTTTTTCTTTACAACACAATAATTTTTTTTAATTAAAATCTATAAATATGTTTATATTTTTCTTTATTATTTGTAATACAATTTTGTCCTTTAATACAAGCAGTAATATATATGAACTGTACCTTTAATTTTACCTGCTCAAAAAAAAAAACACTCTTTGTGAATGTTTTAGACAAAACTCCAACACATGCACAGAAGACAGCACGAGCATTCATAACAAATAAACTCATGTAATTATTATCCTGCTTGCTTTTTGAGTGCTGGCAAGTTCTTACACCCCTATGATTGGTCATTGTCTTCACCTGCCCAACAGAAAGGGCTGCGATTGGCTTTAGAAACGAAAGCGCTGCTCATCCATGAGTGACGCGGGAAAAACAGCCGTGGGTCAGTCTATATGCCGTGTCTATCTAGTCTATCAAGTAATCCGTAATAGAATAAATACAATACAATAAAGTAGCACCACAGGCATGCTTGTGTCTGGATCCAGAAGTATCGCTTTAACAGCTGAGAGAAGAGGAAAATTTACCTCACGAACATGCCAATGGGTAAAATGCTCAAAGTGTGTGTGGGAGAGAGAGAGAAAGAGAGGCAGAGATGGTGTTTTACAGCATTTCTCCCTAGTTAAATAGCAGCTCGTGTTTTACCATTCCTCAGTGTCAGTGAAAGATTTGCTATTTAAGTAGTAGGAGTGTTTTATTTACTCACCCTCGCCTCCTTCGCCATAGTATTCTACTGCAACATCGCGCATAGGGGATAAATGACGTCAGTGCGTAATAACCGGTTATGATCTATTACTGAACTGATATCAAATTGTCCCCATCTGCATGGCGGTGCACCGAAGAAACGATTAATTTTGACACCCCTAATTTGTATGTGCTGATGTATCAAAATAACCGACGACTAAATAAAAAAAACCTGCTTTTATTGCGTGTTTTGCAGTTTGCACACATCTATTTTTAGTACAAAAAGCTGGCTCATGTTAGCCCTGCCAAACTCTTAAAAGCTAACCTCTTACAATGTTATTTACTTGCTTAATTTTCAGATGTGGTAGTGAAGGAGGAGAGTGAAGAACTGAGTGAAGATGAGGAGAAACATCATGTCAAAAGTGAGGAAGAAACTCAATCAGAGACAGAAGACAGTATTTCATTGAAAAGAACAGACGTAAAAGGTTTCACCTGCGCACAGTGTGGAAAGAGTTTTGGGCGCAAACACTGTCTCAATTTTCACATGAGGATCCACACTGGAGAGAAACCTTACAAGTGTTCGCACTGCGAGAAGAGATTCAATCGTACGCAACACCTGAAAACACACGAGAGGAGTCACACTGGAGAGAAACCGTATCACTGCACTGATTGTGGAAAGAGTTTCACACAATCCTCTTCTCTACGAACGCACACAAAATCCATTCACAGTAAGTAGATCATATTAAGATCCAGCCCTTCCAGCTCACATTATTTAGGATAACTGTGGAGTTGATAACACATTTAAAGGGGTTGTATGATATTAAAGAGGTCGCAGTTTAATGTTCCCTTTCTTTGGATTGTGACAAGAGGTTTGTGTTTACAATGCAGTACAGCGCGGTACAGTTCAGGGTCAGGTTTCCTAATGACCAGGGCCGGCCCTGTTCATTTGGGGGCCCTAAGCAGAATGATTTTTGGGCCCTACCTTGCTCTAAATAGTGGAGTATTGCCATTGCAAACCGGCGCACAAGGGTTTTATTGCTTATTAAACACAATCATTGAAACCGAAAAGTAAAGCCTGATTTCTTCTACTTAATAACTCTCTGAATGACTTGGATATTTTAAAACAGCACTGTTTTTGTCAACTAGCAGCTTCGAAAATGAAGAATTAAACTATCTTTAATAAAGCGACCAGTGATTCCTACTTATTTTATTAATTCCTACATATTTTATTAATTTGGCAAACATATTGAAGATTCTATAAAAGATTCCAGGTTTAGCTATTTTGCTTTAATAAATTCCAACAGTAAAAATCCTGAAATGAAAGACAGTGAGCAATATTTAGTCAAAAGTTAAAATGCACTGCTTAGTAATAAAATATACATTCTGAACTCATTAAACGCTCAGGAAAACAACAACAAAACAAATAACATTATGGCAAAGATTGATTCATAAATAATAAAACCAATAAGCTAATCATATAAAGTGAATATGAAAATTATTCCTATAAAAAAAGGGAAGCAACAAATACTGGGTTAATGTTGTTACCCAAACATAAACTTTATTATGTCCTTCAGTCTCCTTCCCTGTTCCTTACATTTGAGATGCAGGGTCCAGAGCTTATATTAAACTATAATTAATTCAATTAGGACATAACTTTTATAATCATGTCTTGGCCCACACGGAATCTGCACGCGCAGAATTCCGCAGATTTTCTGCCAATTTCCGCAGATTTTTAGCCCATCATTAAATCTGTTTATTTACTTAAAGTTAACTTTTTACCGTTAATCTAATTGGATTTGCATTTTAAACATTAAATACAAGTTAAAAAGATATTATTTTATTTAACATATTAAGGTTTTAGTTATGATACTCCCAAAATAATTCCGCAGAAATCCGTAGATTTTTACCAAAATTCTCAGCAGAAATAGCAAAAAACGTTCGCAGATTCCGTCTGGCCCTAATCATGTCTCAGGAAAAATATTACCAGTGTGCAAAATATGTCAGTGAAAGATGCTTCAATATTGCATTTCAGTAAAATGCATTTTAGACAGGTCTGTAAAACCAGGAAAAAATAAAATATTTCATATAAGAAGACAGCGTTTACTAATCTGTAATTGCCTATTTTCAATAGATGTGCTAACAGTAAAGGGCGATTTATACTTTTGCGTCAAGCACACGCGTATGCTACGGCGCAGCCTACGCATGGACGCGTAGTCCCTCGCCGTGGCCATCGGTGTCTTTGACGCGCACCTCTCAAAAAATGTAACGCATACGCGTAGCGCAAGTTCTGTGATTGGTCGGCTTGGTAGTTCTGACGAGTGTGGGCAGAGGTGAGAGCCGTGCGCCCGATGCAGCGAGTGTTTACAAGTGTGGAGTCCCGTGAAGGAGCTCCGGATGGAGACTGTTGGTTTGTGTTTATCTTATGATTAACGTTGTTGCACGTCCACCGGTTCCTGCCTCAAAATGAGCAAATTTGAGCCACTTGTACATTAAGGAAGTGTTCAGAAAAAACAGAACACCAGCGAAGAAACTCGACACAGAGAAACATAAACATCTACTGCCAGCTAGCGTTTCAGAAGTGTATTGCAAAAAAACAGAAACAGCGTGCAAAAGTATAAATGCACAGCTACGTGCGAGGCTTGCGCCGTGGGTTATGCCGATCACTTGACACAGAAGTATAAACCAGGCTTTACTAGATTATGTCTTTAACATCCTTATTAGCACTTAAAAGTGATGCTATAAAATAATTTTTGTGCTTGTCTCTTCTCGTCGTCATTTTCCCCCTCAGTTTTTCTACTTCTGAAGAAGAACGTTAGTTTTGTTTAATTTTCGTGGCCCAATTTCCAAATTAAATCAGGTAAATAATAGCAGGCAATGAAGCAAAAGCCATGGATGTGTCCATGCACGGGCTCACGTTTTTGTGGCGACCGGTCGGTCTTGCAGGTTTCCTTGGAAGAATAAACTCAAACCACGAGAACGCAATGCATATGAGAAGTAAGATGCTGCGAGCTTCCTGTTGATCATAACTTTAATAAAGTTCAATAAAGTTATGATTCAGTGAAAATGTATAAACATTTGAGCACTAAAACACTGTCAACTGCCCTAAGCAGCCGTTAAGTTTGCTTATAGGGAGGGCCGGCTATGCCAATAACAATGTTGTTACTTCTAGTGGAAGCTCAAAACAAGGGTTGCGGATCCAAATGCAGAGTCTTTGTTCAGACAGAGCAGGCAAGTAACGATCAACTCTGGAGCAAACAGATGTATACGGGCAATCCAGAGTCGTGGTCAGTAAACAGGCAGATGGTCAACAGGCAGGCAGCAGGAAACTTACACAAACAAACAAGGCGAAGGTCAAAACACATGACAAAACAAAGCAAAGAAAACACGTCATAATGTTTCACAAACACATCAACAAGACTTAGCCATGAGTGTCTCAAAGTGAGCTGAATATATGTGTGTGTAATCAGTTATTGAGCAGCACAGGTGTGAGAGTGTAATCAGTTAGGATCTGGAACTGGTTGTGTGTGTGTGTGTGTGTGGTGCATGACTGGGTTTTGTAGTCCATTATGAGGCAGGATTGTAGTTTGTGTGAGTGTGAATGTTTTCCAGCAATCTCTGGTGGTTAGATCGCTAGTGATTGTGACAAATGTACGTTGGCCCTTAATAGAGTTCTGTATGTCAAAAGGTTACGAATATTCCTTGCAATACTACATGCGTTTCCAAAAAAAATTAATCATGTGAGAATTTGCTATACGCGGTACGTAAGAGTTGCAGTCCAATTCCAAAGTGCTAGAATATAGTAATTACATTTATTTCTATAGCACATTAACCATATCAAAGCTACACAAAGTGCTTAGAGTAGAAATGAATTAGGACAAGACGAGCAATAAAATGCCTAAGAGAATACAATTAAACTGGTAAAGATGAAGGATATGTTTTCAACCTTGATTAAAAATAGTAAAGGAGTGTGCAAGGCGGCAATCTAGTGTCAAAAGACCGGGGGGGGGGGGGGGGGGGGACTCACCCTTAATTTTAAAACAGGATTGAGGGAGAAATAAAAGAGCCCTTTCAGAAGATATTAAAGATCTAGTTGGCGCATTGATAAGGAGGTGTTTAAGGTAAGATTTAACTGTTGGTTTACAGCTTGTCTGAATGCAAAATGCAGGATATACAGATTAAATGTTGTATACACAATAAATGTAGCTATGTTTAATGTTGTCTTTAGATCATTTGTAGTGTTGATTTTAAAATTTTGCTGGAAAATGTTCGTAATTTAAGGCAACAGACACTGCTGAATATGTATTAAATGCAGGTTTATGTATCGTGCCATATCTCTCAGCTCTAACTGGGATTTCTCTTCAGTGAAAGAACAGCAATACAATTTATTAAACATCATTTGTTTACGCAGAGGTTAATATTAATTTCTGGCTGTGTTTACATCAACATTATAGCTTCAAAATACAACACAAAACAGTTTAATTATAACTTAGCCTATTTTTTATGCTAAATAGCTTACTCTGGTGTTATATTAGTTATCTCATTCCTATATTAGCTAAAATAAACAATTTTTTCACCTCTTAAGATTTAAGACTACTGTATTTGTTGGAGTATCGTCAGTTTGACAAATGACTTATTATTAATGATTATGATTATTTTTGCACTTGGTTATTTCAGAGTTGCTGTCAGCTGTGATTCAAGTTTTTATTAACTTTAGTCAAATTAAAGTCTGAGAATTTTACTCTTATTCTAGTCCAAATTGACTATACTTTCGTCTAGTTTTAGCACTGATGACATCTAGTCTAGTTTAAGTCAATGAAAATTGTATTTTAGCCTCCGTTTAGTATATTCGATTAACCCAGTCAATGTAGTAAAAGAGCCTAGTAGGATAGATGAAATAGCTTTATATTTATAAATGTGCATCAGGGCGACATTTGGAGAAGTGGAAATTTGGGTATCAATGATAGCGGAGAGTGATGGTGTTAGCAAACTGTTCAAAACTAGCCTCTTAAAATGTCATTTATTCACTTGTTTTTCAGATGTGATAGTGAAGGAGCGTGAAGATGGGGAGAAACTTCATGTCGAAAGAAAAAACAAAACTCAATCAAAGACTGAACATAATATCTTAACGAAAAGATCAGCCACAGAAAGTTTCATCTGCAGTAAGTGTGGAAAGAGTTTCGAGCGCAAATACCACCTCAAGCTTCACATGAGGATCCACACTGGAGAGAAACCATACAAGTGTTCACACTGCGACAAGAGATTCGTTGATTCCAGATACCTAAAAATACACGAGAGTCTTCACATTGGAGAGAACCTGTGTCACTGCACTGTTTGTGGGAAGAGTTTCACAAAATCATCTTCTCTACGAAGACACAAAAAAAACATTCACAGTAAGTAGATCATCTACAGATCCAGCCCTTCTGTGTAGTATCATTTAGGATCATTGTGCAGTTGATAACGTATTTAAATTGTGGTCATATGATGCGGTTTTATTGGAGTGTGACAAGCTGTTTGTGTGTTATATTAGATCCCTTATTTATATAAGATGTTCTGCACACATCTAGCACCACCCTGCCTCATCCCTTACTCTTATTTCAAGCTCATGAAGGACTTATGCTTGCTGTCAAAGACTACATTATTTAAAGACGTTCGTTATGACATCATTCGTTTATATATATATATATATATATATACTTTTTGTTGGTCAGTAAGGCATTTCTACAGAATAAAATAGAAGAACAAATAACATTTGAGTTGAAGTGCTTCAAAACAAGTCCGCTATATGCTTCAGGGCCAACATGAACTGGATCTTCAGATAAAATAATAATGTAGCCTTAATAAAATTAAAGTGAAAAATCACACTTTAAGAGAAGCCTATACGCTTATTTCACGCGACCACCACTTTAAAACACGAAAGCGAGGAAGAAACCCAGAAGTATAGGATCAGCACTGTAAACATTGCAGCAATATGCTGTGTACTACAAACCTCCAGCTGTTGCTGCGACTTCAAAATGCAGAAATGGTGTAAACATCACTTTAATATCATTCAGTTCAGTTTAATTTAAACGATTAAAAGCATATTAGGCATCAAACAACATCACAATCTAATTAAGAGTGATACGTTTAAGTGTCCTCCTAGACTTCAGTTCATGGCAGCAGGTAAACACTGTGGGGACGCTTCCCTGCTTCAGCCTATGTAACCCGGTGAGTGATAAAACACTGCAGTCCTCTGTAGCACATCTTCATGTTGTCTTTAACAGTGTTGTCCCGGTACTGAAGTTTTAAAAACATCCATTTCCCGCTAACATTTAAACGCCGCTGAGTGTGCTCATAAACACCGCTGATTTCCATTAGTATTCAGCAGTGCTCAACAGAATGACTGTGAAGGTTATTAGTTCAACGCTCTTCACAGATTGAAAACACACACAGACGGACATTGGATGTTTTTAAAGCCGTGAAGATCAGTCGATTCATCAGCAGATCGCTCGTCTGTGTTTGCACACAGCGGTGAGTTTGGTGCAAACCAAAGCATGTAAACACAATAGCAAATCAGCGCCGCTGTTTAAGAACGCCATGAACAGGGCTTAAATGTTAACGAGAAATAGACGGGGGGTTTTTTCAGTACTGAAATTTTGTATTGTGACAGTCTAATATAGTGAAAGAATCAGTTCATTAACTTGAGTTTGATAAATGGCATCTAAAATGTGTGTTTGGGAAAGAAATCATTTGATAAGTAGTGCCATTTTCGCTGAAAATGAGGTCAAATATCCCTTTTTATTTTTACTATTTGTTCAGAACGGACCTTTGGGTCACTCAGAAGGCGGTGAAATCACAAATTTGTGTCACTTCCTCTTCGCTGATAAGATATACAGCCAGGTACACAATATTCCTGTGTGACTCAGGCGATACTTCCGGGTTTTTTCCCACCACAGCCTCGATTTCGCTGTTAATAATAGCGGCCGCGTGAAATCAGTCCATATTAAGTTGTTTTCCCTGTTAATAAAAAAAAAACATCTATTGCACCAGTCAATTACAATTTAATTCATAAGCAGGACAGGCGTTTACAAAGTATTCGCAGCAGTACGTGTTCCCAGATTACCTCTGAAGAACAAACTCAGTTGGAGGTGTGAGAGAACTCAGAAACTCATTGTGAGAATGAGGATGTCTGCTTATTTATGCCATTCTGTCAGATAAAATTGTTTAAAACGCCTTGAATGGTAGAGGTTCCACCTGGAGTTTCCCCGGCTCAGGTGCTGATGAAACTGCTGTCCCCACTTCATGTGGGGGATCATTATTTGTCTCTTTAGTTTTTAGCCCTTTTGGCAAATGTCTTAATTAAGTTTATCTGTTTTAAAGAGAGTTTACTCTTTTTGAACTTTGTTTTAAACAATAGTTATCTGAATTGTTATTTTTAGTGTGCGGAAAAACCGCCAGCAAAACTAAAGCCAATAGATTTCTTTACTTATCTCCCAACATGCAAGTACATACACGCTTTAAAACACACAAACGCACACCTTTATTTGTTGTCATTCTTTCTTGCTTTGTCAATATATCGTAGTGTATACTGTTTAAAAATCTATTTAAATTATGTAATAAATTAAAAAGCGGCACTATTCACGCCTTCTCATGATTGGTACGCACAGTGCGTATAGCCGTATGGCTGCCGGCGCCACTGGGTTAAAGTGAGTAAACTTACTAGGGGTGTGAACCTACACTGGTCTCACGGTTCGGTTCGGGTACGATTATCATGCCATTGATTCAGTTCAATTCGATATCTCAGTGCATCACGATGCATTGATGATGCTTTCCATACATAATTAGCCTTTTTTACAACACAATAATTTTTTTATTAAAATCTATAAAAATGTTTATCGTTATATATTATTTGTAATACAATTTTGTCCTTTAATAAAGATTTGCTATTTAAGTAGTAGGAGTGTTTTATTTACTCACCCTCGCCTCCTTCACAATAGTATTCTACTGCGACATCGCGCATAGGGGATAAATGACGTCAGTGCGTAATAACCGGTTATGATCTATTACTGAACCGATATCGAATTATCCCCATCTGCATCGCGGTGCACCGAAGGATATTGATTGGATATTGATGTCACTTAAACTAAATCTTACATTTTAAAAAACAAACAAAAAACTCAAAACTTTTTTTAAATTATTCTGATTAAAAACATCAACTTTCTATTAAATACAAATCTGCTTTATTTCATGGCTGTAACAGTTTTGGCGGAAGCAAAAAAAGAGCCTTCGCATCGGTCTTGGGCCAAAGATTTTTGATAAGCTGTTGTACAAGGGCTGGGCTACAGCCTGTGCGTCTTGGGCCAGGGCCAGGCTAGGGCTTAGATTTAAAGCCTGGTTTATACTTCTGCGTCAAGTGATCGGCATGGCCCACGGCGCAAGCCCCGCACGTAGCTGTGCATTTATACTTCTGCGTGCTGTTTCTGTTTCTCTGCAATACACTTCCGAAACACTAGCTGGCAGTAGGTGTTTGTTTCTCTGTGTCGAGTTTCTTCGCTGGTGTTCTGTTTTTTCTGAACACTTCCTTAATGTACAAGTGGCTCAAACTCGCTCATTTTGGAGTGGGAACCGGCGGACGTGCAACAACTTTAATTATAAGGTAAACACAAACCAACAGTCTCCACCCGGAACTCCTTTACGGGACTCCACACTTGTAAACACTTGCTGTATCGGACGCGCGGCTCTCACCTCCGCCACACGCTACCAAGCCGACCAATCACAGAGCTTGCGCTACGCGTACGCGTTACATTTTTTGAGGGGTGCGCATCAACGTTGCCGATGGCCACATCGAGGGGCTATGCATCCACGCGTAGGCTGCGCCGTAGCATACGCAATCGATTAATGCAGAAGTATAAATAAGCCTTAAGGCCCATGCAGGCCTCGTTTCCACTGAGCGGTTCAGTTCAGGGACGACTTTCATGATAACGATGCTCATTTTACAAGTCTCCTAGAGTTAAACAGTTGACTTGTACCATTTTTTTATCCATTCAGCCAATTTCTTGTTCTGGCTTGGTCACTATTAGCTTAGGTTAGCCTAGCAAAATGCATTGAATCAGATTGGACCATTAACATTTTGTTAAAACATTTTATTAAAAAAACTATTGATAATTTTCCTATTCAAAGCTTGATGCCCCTGTAGTTACATTGTGTAACAAGACCGACAGTAAATTAAAAGTTTCTATTTTCTAGGTCAGTATTTGTAGGACCTATACTCTCATTCTGGCGTAACAGTCAAGAAACTCTGCTGCTGTAAAATGCCTTTTAAGTAGAGTATTATTACACAGCATGATAAAACTATTTAAAAAAACTATGACGAGATGATAGACGCGCTGTTAAGCTCCATCAGAAAACACTGCAGCATGTTACAATAAGGTTGTGTTAGTTTTTTAATGCATTTACTAAGAAGAACAAACAATGAACAATACATTTATAATAGTATTTGTTCTTGTTAGTTATCATTAGTTAATGAAAATACATTAATGTTTAGAAGCATGCATTTGGATCATTTGGTCAATACATTAGTAAATGCTGTACAAACATTGTTCATGCTTAGTTAATATTAGCAAATACAATAATGAAACCGCATTGTAAAGTGTGATTGAAACACTGATCACTGCAAACTAAGCTGAGGCGTTCATTTTATATAAACGATAAACAAAAAAGTATGTATTTTACAGTACTTGACAAAAGTCTCGTCATCGATCCCAGTTTTAAGAGCAGCAGATAATAACTTGACTTCTAGTTGATCATGTGTAAAAGTGTCAGAAGGTCGTTTTTTTTTCTGATGAATCATCTGTTGAACTGCATCCCAATCATCACAAATACTGCAGAAGACCTACTGGAACTCTCATGGACCCAAGATTCTCACAGAAATCAGTCAAGTTTGGTGAAGGAAAAATCATGGTTTGGGGTTACATTCAGTATGGGGGCGTGCGAGAGATCTGCAGAGTGGATGGCAACATCAGCAGCCTGAGGTGTCAAGGCATTTGTGCTGCCCATTACATTACAAACCACAGGAGAGGGACAATTCTCCAGCAGGGTAGCGCTCCTCATTCTTCAGCCTCCACATCAAAGCTCCTGAAAGCAAAGAAGGTCAAGGTGCTCCAGGATTGGCCAGCCCAGTCACCAGATACAAACATTATTGAGCATTTCTGGGGTAAGATGGAGGAGACGTTGAACCCAAAGAATCTTGATGAACTCTGGGAGTCCTGCAAAAACGCTTTCTTTGCCATTCCAGATGACTTTATTAATAAGAGATTTGAGTCAGAGATGTATGGATGCAGTCCTCCAAGCTCATGATGGAGTCAGACACAATATTCATTCTGTTTCCACTGCAGCATGACTTTATATTCTATACTGGACATTATTGAAGGTTCAGTGATGAGACTTTTGTCTAAGCAGAGTCAGACCTTACTGTCCTAATGAAATCATTCAGAATCAAGGCATGATCATAATTTATTTAGGTAAAATAAGCATCATCTAGAGGCCTTTGCCTTTCATATAAGCCACTTCTGATACTAAATTATCAACTAGAAGTCAAGTTATTATTTGCTAGCGACGTGCAGAGACCTTTTAAGGGGCAGGGGCCCAATGGAAAAAGGGCACTTTTTATTAAATAATAGTAATAATTGTACTTTAATAAATAAAATATAATAAAGGAGATTACATTCTAAATTCACCATATACTCTCCCTTAAAAGGATAGTTCATGCAAAACGGAAAATTCTGTCACCATTTACTTTTACTTTTACCAAACCCATTTGACTTTTTTTTTCCTTTGTTGAACACACAAAATAGTATTTTGAAGAAAGCAGGAAACCTGTAACCATTGACTTTCATAGTATTTTTTAAAACCAAGATATACATAAAATTTAGTTTTTTATTGTCTGACAGGGAAAGCTGTCCTTAAAAGAACACGCATTACCTTATACATATATTATATTATTATTAGTGTTTAAAAAATAATTATTATCCCCAGGAAAAAAGGGCACTTTCTCTCCAGGAGAAAAAAGGGCAGGGGCTCAAGCACCCAAAGCCTCCACCTCTGCACGTGCCTGTTATTTGCTATTCCTAAAACTTGGATAGGCGACAAGACTTTTGTCAGGTAGTGTAATGCAAATATGTAAAAACAAACAAAAGAACTATTATATGCTATCAGATATGCGCATCTGTTTAAATGAGCTTCAGTAATTAACGTAAACACTTGATTCTTGCGGTCAACTATTTGTAGGGCATTCTGCATTATGCACTTGGGCAGTACCTGGATGGGAGACCGCATGGGAAAGCTAGGTTGCTGCCGGAAGTGGTGTTAGTGAGGCCAGCAGGAGGCGCTCAATCTGCGTTCTGTGTGGGTCCTAACACTCCAGTATAGTGAATGGGCCGCCTTTTAGATGAGACATTAAACCGAGGTCGCGACTCTCTGTGGTCGTTAAAATGGTTTTCGAAAAAGAGTAGGGGGTTTAACCCCAGCATTCTGGCCAAATTTGCCCTTTGGCCTCTGTCCATCATGGCCTCCTAACATCCCCATATCATAATTGGCTTCATCACTCTGTCTCCTCTCCACCAATCAGCTGGTGTGCGGTCTGGCGCAATATGGCTGCCGTCGCGTCATCCAGGTGGATATTACAAACTGGTGGTGGATGAGGAGATTGGTCACATTGTGTAAAGCGCTTTGAGTGTCCAGAAAAGCACTATATAAATGTAAGGAATTATTATGACATCTGATAGGATCTGTAGTTGTCAAATTAGGCTTCTAATCCTTTAATGATGTTCATCCTTCGCTTATTTTTGTCTTAATTTGCAGACCTGATTGTGAAGGACGAGAGTGAAGCCCTGAAGGTCCGAACGAAGGAGAAAACTTATTTATGCTCTTGGTGTGGAAAGAGTTTTACACAGCAGTCCGTTTTAAGACAACATGAGAAGATTCACAGCGGAGATAAACCGTTCACATGTACTATGTGTGGGAAGAGTTTCATTCGCTCATCACATCTTAGTCGTCACATGCTGATCCACACTGGAGAGAAAACACACAAATGTGATCAGTGCAGCAAAATGTTTTTTAATGCTTCAGATCTGAAGGACCATCTTAGAGTTCATACCAAGGAGAAGCCTTATTCGTGTTATTTGTGTGGAAAGAGATTTAACCATCGGTCACATTTGAAATACCATCAGAAGATCCACTTTGGTGTGAAAGAGCATGTGTGCCTTGAGTGTGGAAAGAGCTTCGTTAGAGCTGGAGAATTGAAACAGCACCAGATGATTCACACTGGAGAGAAACCGTTCACATGTACTCAGTGTGGGAAGAGTTTCACACAATTATCCAATATTAAAAAACACATGAAGATCCACACTGAAGAGAAACAACAAAACGTGATCAATGCAGCGAAGCATTTTTGACTGCTTCAGAACTGAGGATCCGTCTTAGAGTTCATACAGCAAGAAGAAGCTTTAGTCATGTTGTGTGTGCAAAACTTTCGGACAGGGTTTCCACAGGTCATGAATTTTTTTTAATTACATGGAAATTTTAAATCATGGAATAGTCCAGAAGCGTTAGGTTGTTGCTTGTTTTAATGCATAGTTTATTATGGTTAGTCTACTTTTCTGTTTTCATGAGTTTACACTAAGATATTGCTTGATAATTTTAGCAGGTTTGGCATGCTGCCCTGGTAAAGAACCCTGAGCTTGGAGATAAATGAGCCCAGGGAGATCAGGTAGTTCTCGAGAGCTCCCCCTGGTAAAGGAGGAAAGGGAGGAGATGGGGTGGACGAAGGGATTCTTCGGAAAACATAAGATAAGGGAGTAATTCTAGACATGCTATTTATAGTGGGTTTGGATTAATCCGATTGGCTTACTAATGATTACAAATTGGAGATGATCATATCACGTGCTCCTCTTGAAATTAGTTTGAGAAACTTCACATAAGTGAACTGAAGTGAAAGTGAAAGTGATGCTGTTAACCAAGCAAAACTGGCAGTCACTGAAGCCAATTGAATTCATCAGACTGTACCCCTTAACTGAGTTCAGACTGCATGATTTTTAGCCCTGATTTTGATTTGACGACAGGTTTTGAGAAATCGTCGACAAATGCCTGAAATCACAGGCAAATCAGTGCTTGTTCATGTTAGTAACAATTTTACACACTCTGAAATTTTTTTTTACTTGTTCAAACTACTTAATTTAAAATGTACGGAGACCCGGAAGGGACGTGATGGTGGAAAAAAAACTGAGTGGGAGAAAAAAAAACAGTGATAGGAAAATATATATATATTTTAAGTTTTTGCATTCCCTCGCAAAGATTGCGTTCCCTCGAAAAATGTTTTTCCACAAACACTTCCTGTTCACTTCATACATGTCAACCCTCCCGTTTTTGCCTGGATTATCCCGTATTTTACAATTCTATCCTGATATTATCATTCAGTATCAGCAAATGCATGTATGAGCCAATGACTGGTATAAGCGCTGACTGACAGAAGCGCTCCGTATGATAAACTGATCCCAGATCAGCTTCTGTACACGCCATTTAAAGTGACACCTCTGTTTTCCAACAAGTGAAGAGCAGCAAATGAATCTCTCGTTTTATATTTGATAACAGTGGTGTCACTGTAGGAATGCATAGATCTATAATGAAAGTATTCCATTACTTTCGTAAATGTTTGTGCATTAGTTTGTCATTAGGTGTGTTTAAAATAAAACACGCAGGACGGACATGTTTACATAATATTAAGAGTATTTGTCTTGTTTAAACATACACCCGAATATCCCAAAATGCCCTGCACTTTTGCTCCTCTTTAAATGGCGTGTACAGAAGCTGATCTGGGATCAGTTTATCATACGGAGCGCTTCTGTCAGTCAGCGCTTATACCAGTCATTGGCTCATACATGCATTCGCTGATTCAGAGATTGCATGAAGGGTGATGATCGGCGCACAGCTTTAATGGAAAGAAAGTGAATGCAGACATTTTTATATTAATTTCAGGTTGCATTCAAGATTAAAAATACATGAGAAATAAGGGAAAATACTGAATGATAATGATATCAGGATAGAATTGTAAAATACAGGATAACCCAGGCAAAAACGGGAGGGTTGACATGTATGTGAACAGGAAGTGTTTGTGGAAAAACATTTTTGCGAGGGAACGCAATCTTTGCGAGGGAACTCAAAAACTTTTAAAAATATATATATTTTCCTATCACTGTTTTTTTTTTCTCCCACTCAGTTTTTTTTTCCACCATCACGTCCCTTCCGGGTCTCCGTAAAAATGAGCTGAAATAACGCAATTCTTGAGATTTCATTGGGACAACTTAATTTTTCTGTTCAATCCACATAAATTTGTTAAAAGTGTTAAGTTAACTTAATCGATTTGTGTTGGGACAACATGAATGAATAGTGTGGAACCCTGCATTTTTTACAGTGCAGTGTGAACTATCAAGGACGCGATCGGAGAGAATCGCAGATGAGTCGCCGACGCCCGTGAGATATTTGGCGTGCTGAATATCTGGAGCTGTCGGTGATTCAAATCACGCCGTGTCAAAATGAGTTCTGACTGAAAATAACATCAGCGATCACCTACAGCCAGTGAGAGAGCAGCATCCACTAGTATGGGTACCAGCAGGCCAGTGGGAGGTTGAGGGAGAAGGTAAAAGCGCTCATTTTAAGTTTATTTGGACCCAAGAAGTGGAGGAAAAACTAGTTTAAATTTAGCAGGAGCACCCGTGTCTGACGTTCATCTGAGAAACATCACAACCAGCTCAAAAAATAAAAAAGTTGAGGAGAATTCCCTTCAAAACCCAGGTGAGCAAATAAGTAAATTTTTTACCCCAGTAAAGCCTTCCTTTTCCATTATGTAGATAATAACGAAAGATGTATTACGTGATCTCGCATTGTTTCCATGTCACTTCTTACGTGTTTGGTTGTGAGACTTAGTTTGGACAAAGTTGTCTGTGATTTTTGTGAAGTCATGCAGTGTGAAACCCCCTGTCGCTGATCCATCTACATCAGGGGTCACCAATCTCGTTCCTGGAGGTCCGGTGCCCTGCAGGGTTTAGCTCCAACTAGCCTCAACACACCTGCCTGAGTGTTTCAAGTATACCTAGTAAGACCTTGTTCAGCTTGTTTAGGTGTGTTTGATTAGGGTTGGAGGTAAAATCTGCAGGACACCGGACCTCCAGGAACAAGTTTAGTGATCCCTGATCTACAGTGTAAACACAGCACCGATGGAACGCTACCCCACATAGTCATGCAGTATGAAAACATCCGTGACACGACTACTTTGAAAATCCTGCAGTCTGAACTCGGCATAAGCAAAGCCTGTCAGGATAATATAAATGTAACGCTTCAAAATGACCACCTCAAAGACTAGGTTTTAAAAAGTAGTTTGTAGATGTTTGTAAAACTACCATCAAGTTATGGCAACGGGAGCACTTCGATATTTATCAAAATCTGAAGTACATTATCCACTATTGCTCTCATAGTGATTCTCTCATATGTAAGTCATCCAAAATAATTCATTCATTCATTTTCTTTTCGGCTTAGTCCCTTTATTAATCTGGGGTCGCCACAGCGGAATGAACCGCCAACTTATACAGCATGTGTTTTTTACGCAGTGGATGCCCTTCCAGCCGCAAGCCATCTCTGGGAAACATACACACACACTCATTCACTACGGACAATTTAGCCTACCGCATGTACAGGTGAATTGTACCAGGGCACCCGGAGGAAACATGCATGCAGGGAGAACATGCAAACTCCACACAGAAACGCCAACTGACCCAGCCTAGGCTCGAACCTGCGACCCAGCAACCTTCTTACTGTGAGGCGACAGCACTACCTACTCCGCCACTGCGTCGCCCATCCAAAATAATATCCGAGGTAATTCAAAATAACCGTTTTAATATGCATAAACCATAATAATAACCAATTAATAAACAATTTTAATATGCAAAGCACAACAGCGACTTGTTTTTCATTCATCGTAGATCTTCGAAATTCAGCTTTTTAGTCAGTGAAAATCAAGGAATTTGATGTTTGGTTTAAAGTGGGAACCCTGTCCTGAAAACATCAGACTTCACAGGTAAACATTTGTATGCTAATGAATTCCACTCACTTGTAGATAGGGTGCAAGTAGGAGTGTGGCGATAACCGCATTACTTCTGTAACGAGATGTTTACCGCAGTGATGTGGGTTCATCACCGGGTTTTTTTTTTTTTTTTTTGCTTGTGGCTGTTACAGGAGTGTTTATTTTGTGATATGAACTATGAAGGCAGTAATCATTTCATTTCTGTCTTCGGTCTTGCATTTAAGGGCTTCTTGATGGGGATAAAAACACATCCCATGCTATCAACAGTCCAATAAAAGATGCTAATTTGCTGTTGAGCTTGGGTTTTTCTTTCTGCAGCTGCAACAAACTTGTAGAATCCCCTGTTGTTTATCCGCACAACTGGTTTGCAGGAAGTAAATCATTGATTGATTGATTAAAATGTCTCAGAAATTTCATCAAGAATGCTATTAATCCAGACAGCCATGCCAGTACACATTCTGTGCTTTGATAATATCGGATATTCTTTAATTCCAGCAAGCAGTTCCGGATAACTGAACACAAAACTAATCTTTGATTTAAGATGTTTTTAAACATGTACACCTAAAAAGCAAAACAAAGACTTATTAAAACTTTTAAAAAACTGGATATCAACTACCTGTAGCCAGGGGGGGTCCGGATGATTCGAAAGACCCACCCCCATTGACAAAGTACAGAATTTGGCTCCAACATGAGTCCATTTGTCCCATTTTTTTTACTACCATGCCATCCTATGCAATGCTTTAATTATTCAAATGGCCAGATTTAGGATGCGCGCATGGAGGTTGCCAAAAAAAAATGGAAGTGCTAGCATTTACAGCAAGGGAATGACATCTGATGCAGTACAGAGTTTGTTGTTGTATTATAGAAAAGTTATATTGATTACATATATTATTTACATACTGCTTTCAGTGTATTATAACAGCTCGTCACCCAATGGTAAGTACAAATATTCTGCAAAATTAACGTTAAAGTGAGCGGCGTTCGTCTGACAGGTCCATTTGCGACAACACCCAATGGATACTGGATAAAATGAAATGGCTAAGCATCCAGCCGGAAATATACAAGTTACAGCTATCTCATTGAAATTCCAAGTCATTTTACAAGAGAGACGTTAAAGGCCTACAAGTCTTTGAATACCTACATGTAATGAAGTTTGCGGCCGCCGGGAAGAAGGAGGCGGAGAACCAACGGACTTTTAAATATTTATTAATAAAAGGGACGGCAGCTCCTCACGGAGACTGCCGTCTAAATCAAAACAAAAGGACGGCAGCTCCTCACGGAGACTGCCGTCAAACTGAAAGCAAAAGTAATATGTCCGGGCCCGGTCCTCTCTCTCTGTCCTCTGCCATCGTTCCTCCTCTTATAGTCCAGGGCTCCTTCCGTAGGATTGAAGGCAGGTGCGCGCCACAGGTGCATCTCATCTGTGGCGGGCCTCGTTTCGCTCCCACGGCTCTCGGCCACACCCCCTCGCTACACTACAGTTTTGTTCAGTGTGGTTCAGTGTGCAAGAAATAATGTTCCCTGATTACCAGATTCAAAACTATGTAGTGCTAAAAACCGAGGTTCTGCCGAGCCTAAGACAAGGAAAGAAGACGGAGCTATACAAGGCCTGGGTAATCATCAACAAGCAAAACAACTGCATTCTGACAGCGAACTGCACCTGTACAGCAGGGTATGTGAACTTGCATTATTACATTTCATTCTAAGCATTCAGTGTCCGCAGTTTAATTCACCATATTTAACAGTTTTTGCCGAAATAATTGCTGCAATTAAAAACGAGTAATGTGTGATTCGGCATAGCGTGAACTTATCTGATATTAAATGAGAACTGCAGAGTCCAGCATTTTTAATTAGGTCCTCACTCCGCTCAGCTTTTCTGATGGCTCTTAGCCAAAGATGTCTGTTTGGCATTAAAAGCAGTGTGGTGTAAGGTAAAATTTAGGTTTTCTATATTTGGACTACTCGATTTTGGCATCCTATTGCAACCGGTCTTTTTTTGCAACCGGTATGCACAGTTGAACCCGCGTGACGTCATGTCTGACGTAGGTTGATAATTCTCCTATAGTAAACACTGACAAAATTGTAGGAAATATTTTTGGTGCATAGAAAAATGTCACCATCCGACAAGCTAATCCAGCGAAGCTTAAACCTCATAATTGAATAGAGATAACTGCAAAAAGGTCCACTTTTTGAGAGAAAAAACGACCACCCCTTTCAGTAGGGTGGCTACAGGCCAGATGTATGATATTTGATACCTTTATTTTACCTTTTTTCGTTATTAGCTTTTAATCATTTTTTTAAATGTTACTTTTTATGAATAATCTTTTATTATTTTGTTATACGCATTTGTTTACTGATAGTAGTTATTGAGTTGTTTTTGTAAGGTTTATCTCTGCCATACAGGATTACATTTGACTTTTTATTTTTTAAAATTATTATTTAAGTGCCTAATAAAGAGTATTTCCTTTCACATACGATTAAATAAAATGCCTTTTGTCTACATTAGCAGTTGTTTTGGTTTGTCAGCGGTATTTTTATTTGGCGCGTTTACGACGTTCCGTTGTTCCCGCCTTGCTGTTATGATGTCAGGGCTGACGCGATAATTCAGCGTCGAGTCTTCAGAGCTGAGGTGAGTCGTTGTCGCTTTTTCTCGTGTTTCCACAACAATAAAACACACTTTACAGTTTATTAAAGCGACAATCTGCGACTAGTTTCTGCATTGAGTTCACCTCTATCTGTGTGTCTGCTGACCAAAACAATACAGCAGGCGGAGAGGAGCTCTGAGAGGACAATATGATCGGTGTGTTTGTGTTTTTTCTGGTTGTTCGTTTTTAACGACTATTACCCGTGAATATAATGGGATGTTAGTTTGGCAGATATAAGACGTTTGATACTGAAAACTTTGGTTTCTGGTTCTCGTTATCCTAAAAGTTTTAAGATTTCTCCGTTTCTTCACATACAATGGGACGTTCTAAAATGCTTAACGTGAAAATGCTTAACCAGAGAAACCCAAATTTCTGTCAAGCTGTACCTGTAATTAACCCTAATGACTGTAAATAGAGCGAGTCCCAATTCCATAGATAAAGTCAAAACATCACATTAAGTGTTTTCTCCCCATTAAAGTTATTATTTTGAAAAATCTTAAAGTTTCTTAATGTACTTTAACAACAAGCGGGAAAAAATAATAAAAAATCTATCAGCTTTTATGAAAAACACTTTCTGATGTCAAAAGAATAAGCTCTAATTGTAGTGAGTGAAATCATGTTATGCGTTTTAAGTCTATTATAAAAGGAAGAAGCTTAACGTACCTCAACAAGTTGGGCACACCAAAACACTATGAAATTTTACTTGTAATTAACACAAACTACTAGCAAAAGATCAAGCCCTGATTCAGTAGATGAAGTAAACAATGTGACGTTCTGTGTTTTATCCCCATTGAAGTCCATTAGTTTTTCCTTAAAACAAGCAAAATAATCTTGTTTTTCCTTTTGACATAAGATTATTTTGCTTGTTTTTAAGAAAAACTCACTTCAATTGGGCATATTATTTCTTAAAACAAGACATGTTTTGCTTGTCTGGAAAATTCTTCTTGATTTTGGAATTTTTAGATATTTGGACTAGCAACAAGATAAATAAATCTAAGTAAGAAAAGCATTTTTTTTGCAGTGTAGGAGCTTAATGTGGTTTAACTTAAGATTCTGAGACAATCAAATTTCTATAAAAATATACTCATAACTACTTTCTGCTGTTAAAAGAACACGCTTTTATTTTAGTGTATCAAGTGAACTATATCCCTTTAAACATTCTCCCTATAGAAGGCCATTATTGGCCTGTTTCCACTGAGAGGTACAGTACGGTATGGGTTACCTTTATCAGGCTTGCATTTCCACTGCCAAAAGGGTACCCTTTTGGTGAGCGTGGTGTACAACAGAAAGTTTTAGATGACGCCATTTTTACTCGAGGAAATGTCACAGTAAAGCCGTACGGTTTGTTTACATATCCTACGAGAAGCACCGCTCACAAAACAGATGCTTTATACACATAAATACTTGTGTATAAATGTTTATTACTAATCTTTCTGTGAACATTATTTGATTATAACTGCAGGATCAATGAAAGTGCGAAATAGCCTACTGTAATGTCTGTAATTATATAAAATAAATAAATAAATAAATAAACATATATAAACACATACAGACCCTTACAGTCTCCGATATGTTGCCAATTACAGAAAAACTACATACAGCGTACATTTAGTCCTTATTTAGGTTCAAAACAACGCACAGCATAGCCCACAGTCAGAGCAAACCTCTCCTATGTGTTTTAAATCTTCAGCAGCACGTGTAGCCTCTGTTAGAGAGTAATTCAGTCATTCTGAGTTCATAATAGTCCAAAAGGTGATGATAATAATTAAACATGGCATTTGTTCATGTTTTAGACTGCTGAAAGAATCATTTGCTGCTGTTTTTTCCGGCTTCTCCTTTGTTTTTTCGTGCTCTATACTTGCGTTTGTCTCTTTCTGAAAGGATCAGATATCAGAGTGCTTCAATGATCACGCGCACCTTATTAATATGAGCTCAAGAAGTTTGTTATTTCAAATATAGACGCGCAGCGAGCTCTCTGGAGAAAGTGAAACCGCTCGCATTTTTAGACAGGCTCATAAAACAACAACAACAGAACATGGCAGCTTTTGTTCTTCTTGGCTTTGTGGCTGTGCATCATATTATATGTATATATTATTTTGGTGTAATGTCTCCGCTGTGTTTTTAAAAATGTTGCTACCTTTGTTTTTATTCTCCTGCTTCTGCGAGTGACGTATCTCTGTAAACTAATAGGATTCTGCTGCGCGTCTTGCTCCACCTTTTGGTACCTTTTTTTCGTGCTAGGTATCCTTTGCAAAAGCAGACCAAAAAGTGGTACGGTACGATATGCTTTTAGGTACACTTTAACAGTGGAAACGGCCATAAAAGCGCACCGAACCGTACCGTACCTCTCAGTGGAAACAGGCCACATAGGGAAACAGCTTAACGTACCTTAACACTGACAAGAAAAACCCAAATTGTGTCAAACTTTACTTAAGATTTACTCTATTGTCAAAAGAAAGTGCTCTAATTCCATAGGTAAAGTGAACAATATCACATTAAGCTTTTTCTCCTTCATTGAAGTCTGTATTAAAGAACGGCTTAACGTAACTTTACAACAACCGAGGGAAACCAAATGTTAAAAGGCTGTTTAAAAAAAATCTAAGTTAGTGTTAATCACAAGTAAAATTTGATAGAAATTTTATTTTTCTCACTTGTTGTTAAGGTACATTAAGCCACGTTAAGCTTTTTCCTTATAATAGACTTCAATGGGGGAGAAAAAGCTTAATGTGATGTTTTGACTTTATCTATGGCAGGGGTGCTCAACCCTGTTCCTGGCGATCGACCTTCCTGCTGATTTCAGCTCCAACCCTGATCAAACACACCTGAACCAATTAATTAGAACGAGGAGCGTTTGATTATAACAGGCAGGTGTGTTTGATATGGGCTGCAACTGACAACTACAGGACGGTTGATCGCCAGTAACAGGGTTGAGCACCACTGATCTATGGAATTGGGACTCGCACTTTTTACAGTAGTTAGGGTAAATTACAAGTAAAATTTGACAGAAATTTGGGTTTCTTTGGTTGATGTTTAAGCATTTTAGAATGTTCTCATACAATATAGATATATTAGCAGTGTAGTTTATGATTCGTTTTGAGTATTTAGGTATTCAAACTAGGGATGCTCAAAATTAAAATGAGGTGCCTGCAGTATTTGTGTTGTCAGGATCACGGATAGTTATTTAATGATGGAGGAGAAACTTGTGGTCGCAGTTTCAAGTTAGCTAGAGCTGTAGGCATATTACTTTACAAATCATGGACATCACAATGTTATTCTGTATATTACAATTATAACAACATGGACAGCAACACTCGCGCACAATAGACCAGCTGATTCAGTCGTTTCCTATAGTGACATAACAAAGAGCACCGCGTTTCTTTTTTCTTGTCAACATAAAAGGCGGTGTGGTGCGGTGCGCCTCGCATTTTTGCTATGGAAAAGCGCATTCGCTGTGATCCGCCCCTGGTGTGCAACACATATTTGTTAACTTGCGGGATGGTAATACGTGCAGCCACGCGTGCCCACAGACGTATTTAGTCAAAGAAGCAAAATGAAAGAAGTATTTTTCACAGTTTGACAGACGAGTTGACACAAACCAGCGCTGATGCTGATTGCGAATGAGACGGAGAAAATAAGTCATTATGACAATCTTTAAACTAATGACTTCTATTATAATGTTAAAAGGGGTTTTTGTGACATAATAACAATGTAGCATTAATCAAATGCATATTTTCAGTGGAGCGATCGATTTAATAGCCTGATATTTTTATATGATGGACAAAAAAAACATGATTGGAAAAATCAGCAAATGCCGGCTCTTAAAAAAGATTCAGTCAGTGTTTTCGTTTTGTAATCTAAATTAGTCATTTAAATGAGAAATATCTTGGGCAGGCCTGTTTATTTTATTATTATTATTATTATTTAGTTTAGTTTTAGTGGTGAAGTTTTTTCCTCTGGTGAAGTTTTTTCCTCGCCGCTGTCGCCACTGGCTTGCATGGTTCGGGATCTGTAGAGCTGCGCATTGATGGATTTGCTCTTCAGTGTTTGGACTCTCAGTAGTGATTATTAACCCACACTGAACTGAGCTAAACTGAACTGAACTTAAACACTGACAACTGAACTGACACTCTCAATTCACTATAAACTTCCATGTGAAGCTGCTTTGACACAATCTACATTGTATAAGCGCTATAGAAATGCAGATGAATTGAAAAGTTTATTCTGTTTTCTATGCTGTAACACTGCAGGTGTGTGAAGATGTTCTGTTATGTTCTGTATGCTGCTGTTCGCATGTTAAAATAAATCAGTATTTTAAAATATTTAATGTCAAAATAGAAACCTCAATTATTTAATTTTATTAAATAATATTTTAATATTCATCTTTTAACGGTTAATATTCGGTTAACGAGCTGCGAAAATGAGCATCCCTAATTCAAACTCCTGGGTGGGCCATTTATATGGATACACCCTAATAAAATGGGAATGGTTTCCTGAATACAGTTTCCTAAAAAAAGTGGATTGGTCGTCGTGGGCCAGTTAAATGGCCACCAAGGTCTCCCGATCTGACCCCCTCAGACTTTTATCTTTGGGGTCATCTGAAGGCAATTGTCTATGTAATTTATTAAGGTGTATCCATATAAATGGCCCACCCTGTATATGTAGGTTTCTATGGACAAAAAGCATTAGTGTAATGTTTATCCTGCAAACACTCAGTATCAAATGAGCTGATCTGCTGCTGATCCTGAATGTTTATTGAGTCTTTAAAGTCTGAGCCTTTATCAGAGTTAATGAAATAATTTACTTGAGAGCTGCTTTTTTATACTCATTATACTGATGTCTTTAGATCAAAACAGTGAGAAGATGAGTGATCCAGACCCCTGCAGAATTAAAGAGGAAGAGACTGAAGAACAAATAGGTTTGTGTTTATTCATTACTCTTCAATAATGAGGCGTCCTTGACTGTTCAGACTTGGCAAATTTGAGCAGGCAGCACAAACTGCATTATATGACAATCTTCTTTACTGCATGTATATTTATAACAAAAGAATTATCTAATAACTATTAAGTTAGTGTGAATTTTAGCAGACATGATGGAGCTGATGGAGTCATTGCACTTTGTTTCCTATGTGCAAACTCATCGAATATTGTCTCCTAGACTATACATTTTGTATTATACGTAGATACAAAATATGGTCCCACTTTATATTAAGTGTCGCTTATACCTGTGAACTTACATGGTAACTAGATGTGTAAGTAGTATGTAACTACAGTGTATGTACACACTAGTACATAGTATTTACTTGTGTAATACTGGTGTAACTACGCACATGTAACAACACACTGAATAGTATGTGCAAGTTCAAATGTGTAACAGGACATTGGTAACAACACTAAAAAAGTACACACTGTAACAAGAATTACATAAGTGCACTGTGTAACAACAATATGCACTTGCGTGTGTTTTCCCACTTCCACACCTGTTTGCATACCATGTACTTCTGAACACTGTATTAGAATAAAAATGGCAGAACTAATGCTGCATTAGAAGGTTTCACCTTGTGATACCAGTGTAATTACAGGGTAAATCCTCAGGAACTGTGCACTCAATATAAAGTGTAAAATAGTCACAAATTACTGTGTAATATATAAAACCTAAGCCGTTGTGCAACTGTTTAACAACAACAAACTTCTGTCAAAAAAGTATAAGTGTATATAGAAGTATACAAATGCCTTATGTTTATATGTTGTTTTAAGGTAAATTGTAGAATCACATCAGTAATTCACATTAAAGAGGTAGTTTACCAAAGACTGTGTTATTAATATCCTGTTACACATTTAAACTTGCACATACTATTCAGTGTTGTTACATGTGCGTAGTTACACCAGTGCTACACAAGTAAATACTATGTACCAGCGTGTACATACACTGTAGTTACATGCTACTTACACATCTAGTTACAGTGTAAGTTCACAGGTATAAGCGACACTTAATATAAAGTGGGACCCAAAAGATTATATTCACACACATGCTCCTGAACACATTTTGCCATTTGCACAAACTCGAGCCCTGCTAGAAGACAAACTGTTTAAAAAATTGCCACTTAAAGTGTAGCTTATTTAATTTTCAGATGTGATGGTGAAGGAGGAGAGTGAAGAACTGAGTGAAGATGAGGAGGAACATCACGTCAAAAGTGAAAGTGAAACTCACTCAAATACTGAACATGAAAGGAACACGGAAAAAACAGATGTAATAAGTTTCACCTGTATTCAGTGTGGAAAGAGTTTCACCCAGAAATCCGATCTCAGGCGTCACATGATGATTCACACTGGAGAGAAACCGTACAAGTGTTCACACTGCGACAAGAGATTCAGTCATTCTGGAAACCTGACAAAACACGAGAGGAGTCACACTGGAGAGAGGCCGTATCACTGCACTGTTTGTGGGAAGAATTTCACACAGTCATCTTCTCTGCGAACACACAGAAAAACCATTCACCGTAAGTAGATCATCTGAAGATCCGGTCTATCCAGGACATATTATTTAGTATAACACAATTAAAGGGGTTGTATGATGTGGTTTTATGTTTTCCTTTATCTTTGGATTGTCACAAGCTGTTTGTGTTTATATAAGATGCCTGGTTTCCACTGAGCAGTAAAGTTTAGGGTCAGGTTTCCTTAAAACAATGTACGATGGCTCTTAAGAGAGTTCTGTATGTGAAAGGTAAAACCACATGAACAGAATTTGTTATATGTGTCACTTATGCCCCGTTTACACTAATACATTTTTGTTTTAAAATGCATAAGTTTTGCTACGGTTACGCCATCCATCCATACTACGCTGGAGTTTTCGAGCCCCGAAAACGGAGCGTTTTGGAAACGCTGAAGAGGCCGTTTTCATTCTAAAACGTTGCTGCTCCGTCTCAGTGTAGATGGGGGAAAACGTAGACATCTGAAAATGGAGGCGGGGCTGCAGACATTCGCCTATCTGATTGGGGCTTTTCCTTAATATTAAGTAGCCTTCACACAGTTCCGTGACAGTCCTGCATCCTCTCCTTGTAAGTTCAGACTTCGCAAGTTTGATATAGAAAACAAACTCCTGAGTGTGTACATGGTACTTTATAAAGTCATTCACATCACCCTGGCTACGCTGTTTTACTTTCTTAACAATAAAATGAAAACATGATGTGAGGAACTGCCTATTTTTATTTTGATATTAGCAACTTAACAGACATCAAAAAATGTTGAGGCGTCGTGTAGCTGCATAATATGAGCGTCATCTTCATGCATATTTATAACAAAACGGAGCCTATAACATTACTGCCTCCTTTCATTTTCATTGAAAATACGAAACATACTGGAGATCTGTGATGAACAGTCCGACGTGCACAGCTCTCATATGGTTATGTGCTCAACGCACGCTGCAGCGCATGGCAGAGAGTGTGTGTGTGGTAACGTGATGTGTGTCTTCACCGTTTTAGTGTAGACTGAGCTGTTCAGAAACGCTGGGTGAAACGCTAGTGTGGACGCGGATCGTTTTCATTCTAAAACGCCGTTTTAAAACTAAAACATACTAGTGGAAACGGGGCCTTAAATGGCCATGAAACCCCCCTGTCTCAGCAGGGTGTTTTCACACCTCTAGTTTAAAAAAGTCAGAAAAATGGGTGAGTCCAGCTCTGTTTAGGTGGGAGTGTTGGGGGCGGGAAAGAGGGATGGGTTTGCATAAAAAAGGGAGTTTCCGTTTGGGCACGTGCTGATTTTCACAGAGGCAAAACAACACACAGATGCAGGAGAAAAAGACAGTGACTGTGTTTACATGGACTTTCACTTTCATTCTGGAACATTTCATGCATGCCCCCGTGACAAACGATATTGGATGCGAGGAACTGCTGGACGAGTGTAGTTTTAATGAAATATTTGATACCGCACACCGTATGAGAGAAAAAACCTCCACATTTCTTGATAACTTCAATGCACTCGGTAGGTAGTGCCAGAGAGCCGTGTGTATAGACTATCCTGTTACAAAATGCAGCGGAAATCCTACATGACGGTAATAGTTTGACAAAGGTGTTTACATTCGGAGAGCAGCATTTACAGCAGATCTTTCAGCCCATAATATTGCAGTGACATTAACGTACTGTAAACTTAGTAATTAAATCATTTTGACTAAGGTATGTCTTTAAAAACTTAGAGAACTTCTGACGATACGAACTAACTTTGCTTTGAATAAACATAAACAAAGAACATTGATCACACACCAAATAGAGACAGGACAATCAACACCAACTGGAACTGCGTCTTTTTAAAAGAAGACTAGCGGCAAATCCAGATTTCACCATTTCCAGATGCTAAAAGCTCTTGGGTAAAAAAATGTGCTTTACAAATGTATTTTTGTGGTGTGTTGGCAGACCACTGTAATCCACACGTGAGTCCAGCTGCGCTCTCACAGCGGGGAAATGAAAACAAAACCTTCATTGCGGCACATTTTTAAACACAAAGCTGACAATCCATGTCTCCAAACAATTATTCTACTTTCACTTGTTTTAATTATGGTTGGCAACACAACGTGGCATCTCTCTGCCATCTGAACACTGTAACAAATAACAAACAAACTATCGAAGCTATCCTGCATATTATTGAAGTTGCACCTCATTCACAATAGAGCGTGCTGATTGGTTCGAACCAAGTCTTTCTCATGAATTAATGCTGAAAGATTAAAGACGTCACCTTGTAATCGCCGGCACAAACACCCAGTTTACACGCTGGAATACACACACAAGGATCTAATCTGCGTGATGCAGCTTCAAAATTTCTTTTTAAACCAGAAGAACGAATTTGTTCGAAATAGCGCAAAAACAACCAATTTCACTTTTTTGTGACATATATGTGCCCTAATATGTAGCCTCTTAAAATGTTATTTATTTACTTATTTTTCAGATGGGATGGTGGAGGAACATGAAGATGTGGAGAAACGTCGTGTCAAAAGTAAAAAGAAAACTCCCTCAAAGACAGAAAATAGCTTTGTGGTGAAAAGAACCCCAGAAAGTTTTATCTGCACGAAGTGTGGAATGAGCTTTGTGCGCAGATACCATCTCACGCTTCACATGAAGATCCACGTTGAAGAGAAACCCTGCAAGTGTTCATACTGCGACAAGAGATTCAGGGATTTGAAATACCTATTAAGACACGAGAGTCTTCACACTGGAGGGAACCTGTTTCACTGCAATGTTTGTGGGAAGGGTTTCACACTATCATCATCTCTACGAAGACACAAAAAAACCATTCACAGTAAGTAGATCATCTACAGATACAGCATTTCCTGGTTGTATCATTTAGAAAAATTGTGGAGTTGATAACATATTTAAAGTGGTTGTATGATACAGTTTCTTTGGAGTGTGACAAGCTGTTTGTGTGTTATATAAGATCCATATAGTCTCAAATACTTATTCTTCGTTTCCACTGAGCAGTATAGCTCAGGGTCAGGTTTCCTGATAATGATGTATCCTATTCTTAAAGAAATGCTCCACCTTTATTATTTTAGCTAATTTTACAAGTCTCCTAGAGTTAAATAGTTGACCATTTTTTAAATCATTTAGCCAATTTCTTGTTCTGATGGGGTCAATATTATTCAATTCAATTCACCTTTATTTCTATAGCGGTTTTACAATGTAGATTGTGTCAAAGCAGCTTCACATAGAAGATTATAGTAAATTGAAACAGTGTCAGTTCAGTTTTCAGTGTTTAAGTTCAGCTCAGTTTAGTGCAGTTCAGTGTGGGTTAATAATCACTACTGAGAGTCCAAACACTGAAGAGCAAATCCATCGATGCACAGCTCTACAGGTCCCGAACCATGCAAGACAGTGGCGAGGTAAAGTCTTTACCAAAACTATTAGGCATAATTCATTTAATAATATACATCAGTTGTGACCAAACTCGGTCCTGGAGGGCCAGTATCCTGCAGATTTTAGCTTCAATTTGCCTCAACACACCTGGATGGATGTTTCTAGAAAGACTAGTAAGAGCTTGATTAGCTAGCCTAGATGTGTCTGATTGGGGTTGGAACTAAACATTGCAGGACACCGGCCCTCCAAGATCGAGTTGGACACCTGTGGTATTTTCATGTAGTATGAGCAATGGAAAATGAAAAGTTTCTATTTCCTAGGTCAATATCAGTAGGAACTATATTCTCATTCTGGCGCAATAGTTATGAAACTCTGCTGCTGTAAACTGTTTTAACTCTAGTAATATTACACAGCGTAAAAGAATGAGCTTTTGAAAGGGTGTCTTGAAACTATGGAAAGATGATGACCACACCTGTTAACCTCGTTTTTTACCATTCTATCTAGTTATCATCCCATTTAAGGGAATACTCAAACTAGGCACAGTTGTCTTGAACCATGCCCAGGCGTGATTGGCCTGAACTCACATTGCAATTTTTGCCTTCAGAGTCGGAGCATGCTTAAAAGTCCCTTAAAAGTGATGTTGAGTCTTTGGTTTCGGGCTCAGGCACTCTTTGCACTCACACTACAAGCGTAGTGCACCAAAGCCCTACCGAATTGTGCTCCAGTCCACCTTTTCCTTCCAGGCCAGGGCTGGCCAACTTAACCGCGCATGGGCTTGATACGGAGCACTCACACTTGTCAAACGAACTGGGAAATGGGGGTCAAACATGCCTGGGCATGATTCACATTTCCTAGAGTGTGTACACCCTAAGTATTTTCCTGTATTTGTAATGTTTTGATGAAAGGTGGGAAAAAACATCATTAAAAAGCTGATCCTTCCTATACACAACCCATACTGCCAAACAACTAGGGGGCGCCCCTTGCTCTTAAATGTGAAACTATGCTTTCATTTTATTTAGGCTTGAAAACACTTTGAAGTTAATATAAAAATGGGGGGATTCCCTCCCTTTCCATTACAGGTGCCTTTGTCCCTGCTATGCAACCCTCAAATCAATCAGTTCTTGTAGCGCTGCATGACTGTTAGATGTGCTCTATAGTGATAAATAGACACTATTTTGCAAATAGATGCGGTTTAAAGAGGAGCAAAAGTGGACACACTGGGTTTTGGGTGCATGTTTAAACAGACGAATACACATAATATTATGTAAACATGACACTCAGCTGAACTCGCTGTGAGTGATATGTAGAAAATGAAAGCACACATGTGCTGAGGTAAAATCATAATGACTTATAAATGTGATCTATGAATCAAACACTCTTAAAAATGGATAGTCTAATAATAATTAATTTATTCAGAGTTATCTAAATGCTTTCACTTGTTACTTTTTCAGTTTAATTAATCGCTCACATGTAATGTCAAGAGACCGGCACAATAAGAGGAGTGTAAACTGCACAGGCTTAAAGCTGTAATGTGTGAAGATGTGTGCAACGCACAGCCTACAGCAGAACTAATCCTCTAATGGTGTTTATGCTTAACCTTGATGTATCACTTTATTTTTGTTTTAATTTTCAGACCTGGATGTGAAGGACGAGAAGGTCCATCGGAGAGTTCATAAAAAGGAGAAAAGTTATTTATGCTCTTGGTGTGGAAAGAGCCTTACACAACAGTCGAGTTTAAAAATACATGAGAGGATTCACACCGGAGAGAAACCTTATCCATGTACTTTGTGTGGGAGGAGTTTTATATGTGCAGCACATCTGAGGCATCACACGATGGTCCACACTGGAGAGAAACCACACAAGTGTGATCAGTGCAGCAAAACGTTTGTTAGTGCTTCAGAGCTGAAGGACCATCTTAGAGTTCATAGCAAGGAGAAGCCTTTTTCATGTTATTTGTGTGACAAGAGTTTTAATCATCGGTCAAATTTAAGATACCATCTAAAGATTCACTTTGGCGTGAAAAAGCATGCGTGCCTTGAGTGTGGGAAGACTTTTGTTAGAGCTGGAGAATTGAAACAGCACCAGAGGACTCACACTGGAGAGAAATCGTTCACGTGTACTCAGTGTGGGAAGGGTTTCACACAATTATCCAATATTAAAAAACACATGAAGATCCACACTGGAGAGAAACCACACAAATGTGATCAATGCAGCAAAGCATTTCTTACTGCTTCAGAGCTGAGGATCCATCTTAGAGTTCATACAAAGGAGAAGATGTAGTCATGTTCTCTGTGTGGAAAGGTTTCGGAAAAGGTTTCCACATGTCATGCTATGGTTAGTCTATTTTATGCTCCTTTTTGTTTATTTCATAAGTGAAAGTGAGGTGATGCTGTTAACTAAGCAAAACATCAACTTTCAGTCACTGAGGTCAATTGCAGTCATCAGACTGTACCTGTTTAACACAGCAAAACCTTTCAGGATAATATAAATTGAACACTTTGCCGGCAACACAGTGGCTCAGTTGTTAGCACTGTTACTTGACAGCAAGAAGGTTGCTGATTCAAGTCCCGGCTGGGTCAGTTGGCATTTCTTTGTGGAGTTTGCATGTTCTCCCCGTGTTGGTGTGGGTTTCCTTAACCTTAGTGTATGAGTGTGAATGAGCGTGTATAGACGTTTCCCAGTACTGGGTTGCAGCTGGAAGGGCATCCGCTGTGTAAAACTTATGCTAGATAATTCGCTGTGGTGACTCCTGATAAATAAATGGGCTAAGCCAAAGGAAAATGTATGGATAAATAACACTTTGCCTTCAAAATAATCACTGCAGAGACTAGATTTTAAAAAGCAGTTTGTAAAACTACCATCAAGCTATTAAATATGGGAGCGGGAGCACTTCACAGCCACAAAAACTGTAAGTTCCTCTGTTTTTATTAAAATCTGAAATAGGTTATCCACTGTTGTTCTCATAGTGATTCTCTCATATTTAAGTCATCCAAAATAACATGCAAAGCACAACAGCAGCGTGTTTACCATCACTATAGGTCATGGAAATTCAGCTTTTTAATCAGTGAAAATCAGGGAGTTTGATATTTGGCTTAAAGTGGGAACCCTGTCCTGAAAGCATACGTTTTTTGCAGTTAAATGTTTGTATGGTAAAAAATTCCAGTCATTTGTAAATAGGGTGCAAGTAGGGGTGTAACTGTGATGATGTGGTCAAAATGATCATCACTTTTTTTTTTTTGGCTTGTAGAATGATGTATACAATAAAGACAGTAATCATTCCATTTCCATCTTCTGTTCATGGGTTTCTTTCTAAAACACTTTTAATAAAACATGCAAATTCGCTTTTGAGCTTGGGGTTTTCTGCAGCTGCCATAAACTTGTAGAATCCTCTGTTATTTATCCTCACCACTACAGAATGGTTTCTCTGCTGACAAATCCAGCTTAAACCAGCCTAAGCTGGTTGGATGATTTTAGCTGGTCGACCAGCCTGGTTTTAAAGGGGTTTTGGCCATTTCCAGGCCTGGAAATGACCAAAACCCCTCTGAAACCAGACTGGTCGACCCGCCAAAACCAACCAACCAACCAGCTTAGGCTGGTTTAAGCTGTTTTTTTCAGCAGGGTTGCAGGCGAGATATATCCAGCTGCAGAACCACAGAACCACACACGTTTCAGGCACACACGATCTAGGCAAACCATATATGGTTATTCTGGATGTTAATGTTGTTAATGCACTTCTCGGACATCCTCATTAATATATTTTTATATACTGTTGATAAATATTGTAAACAATAAACAACAGTGTTTACTGTTTCACAAATATTGCGATCGAGGCGGGCAAATGGGGAGCGTTGTTTTCTGATCGCCATTCAATATAATTGAACAGTTTTTTTTTTCTGTCATCATTAGATGATGATCAGTCATTATTTATCTGACAGAGTCCGTATAGCAGATACTCAATTGCTGGCCTTGCTGAACGATCTAAAATGGACAGTTTTAATGTATATAATCGATTCATTTATAATAAAGGAAATAATAGCAAGTTAATATGTTATAGGCAATAATACATCTTCATATGTAATAAAAATCTTTTTACATTTAATAAATGTGAACACTATATTTTACTCAAGCGATTTAATAGTATTTGCTTAATTTTCTAATAACTTTTATAGTAATTAATTCCTGCATTAAATGCTATATAATATATTATACTAATATCTAATTTATAGTAAGTAAAATATTATTTTTAAACCCTAAAGTACTGGTAATGTGTGGTAATTATAGTTGCAACAAATTTAACAATACAAAAAATAACTGTTAATAATATATATA
>CAIGQZ010032594.1:2484160-2494226 GCA_903798205.1 Danio tinwini
AATGTAGTTGCTGTTTGGTTGTGAATACTTAGCTATGTAAACTATATCTAGATTTCTATTCACACACAAATGATATTAGTGGAATTAGTTTATCCTCTAAACTAGCCATCGGACGAGAATAGGCGTGGGACGATAACCGTTTTCAAGGTATACCGCGGTTTGGGAAAGTCAAGGTTTTAAAATCGTCAACATTTTCTTCTATACCGTCACTAAGGTATGTGTAAGATTTTTTTATTTATGTTTTTATGGTTTGTTTGTTTTTAGGACAACAGTATCTTCAGCAGAAAACATATCCAAAGATGCCGTTTTAAATTGTAAAGAAATCAGTGTTTGTGGAACAAGAGCAGAAGTCAATGATTTATTTGAAATATTTAGCCTGACATGTTTACTGCTCCAAAATATTATAAATCTTTCTCAAAAAAAATAGTGTGTTTTTAAAGGGGAAAAAGTTTTAGTTTTTTTTACACAGACATTTAAAAAGAAATTATTTTAGAGCAGTGATTACAATACCGTCATACCGTGAAATCCTGCTATTTTTATTCAACGTTATCACACCATTAGAATTTTATACCGGCCCATGCCTATAATAATAATAACCTTTATTTAACAAGGTTAGTCAATTGAGAACCAGTTTGAGGCAACCAAGAGGCAACAGAAAAGCAGTTACAGTATAAAGCAGCAAGGACACAATACAAAAACTATTTCACAAAATGCAGATAATAACATATAAAACCAGGGAAAAACTAAAAACAAGCACAGTGATCTTGTACTATTGACTGGATTGAACTTTTAAAAGATGATAGTGGAATGTAAGTACTGAGCTTTGAGGTCTGAAAACTGAAAAGAGCAGCGACCAAATGAAGTGTGAACTTTGCGTATGCAAAGGTTAATAAAACTACTAGAGCGCAGATTGCGACGTGATTCCTGACTGTTAAGAAGTGACTGTAAATATAGTAGAGTTTTTCCAATAAGAGTTTTGTAAATGAACAGAAACCAATGAATTTGTCGGCGTAATTGAAGAGAAGGCCAATTCAGTAGAGAATACAGTTGACAGTGATGAGTATTAAATGGTGCTCCAGTAACAAAACAAATTGCTGCATGGTAAATAACATCCAGTTTGTAAAGGAGAGTTTTTGAAGCTGATCTGTAAATTAAATCCCCATTATCCAGAATTGGTAATACTGTCAATTTGACCAAATGCTGCTTTGCAGAGTGTGTAAAGGAAGAATTGTTTCTGTAAAGAAAAGCAATCCGGGCTTTAACCTTTCTGAGCAGTTCATTTATGTGAATTTCAAACATCAGTTTCCCATCTAACCAGATACCAAGATATTTGTAGCAGTCAACATAATCAATCTCAGTACTGTCCAATGAGGAAATTTTAGGAGGAACCTCTACATGTGATAAACTTCTATTAAAAACCATGCATTTTGTTATATTAGTATTTAAAACTAAATGTAGATTGGTAAAAGCCTAGACGAGAACCATTTTTAAGGTATACGTACTGCCGTTTGGAAAAGTCAAGGTTTTAAAACCGGCAAAATTTTCTGCTATACCGTTCCAAAAGTATGTGTAAGATTTTTAATTTACGTATTTTTTTTAAGACAACAGTATGTTTAGCAGAAAAAAATATCCAAAGATGCCTTTTTCACTTAAAGAAACAACGTAAAGAAATCTGTTTTTGGAAACTAATGAAGACGGCAGAAGTCAATGATTCATTTGAATTATTCAGCCTGACATGTTTACTGCTCTAAAATATTATAAATCGTAAAGAATATATTTTAAAACAGTAATCACAATACCGTAAAGCCGTGATATTTTTATTCAAGGTTATCATACCGTCAGAATCTTACGCCCATGCCTACTCCAAACACTCAGTATAAAATGAGCTGATCTGCTGATCCTGAATGGCTTTTTAATGAGTGTTTATAGTCTGAAGCTCATCAATATTGTATTTTTCATTCATTATACTGATGTCTTCAGATCAGAACAGCGTGAAGATGAGTGATCCAGAACCCTGCAAAATTAAAGAGGAAGAGACTGAAGAACTAATAGGTTTGTGTTTATTCATTACTCTTCAATAATGAGGCTGAAGGTCAGTGAGGTTGTAGAGCTTTAAGCACTTCTTCTGATTTAGTTTGCACTGCCGAGGCCTGCTAGAGCGACATCTGCTGTTAATAAACTTAAAAACTCGCCTGTTATAATGACCTTATTTACTTAATTTTCAGATGTGATAGTGAAGGAGGAGAGTGAAGAACTGAGTGAGGATGAGGAAAAACATCACGTCATAAGTGAAATCAAAACTCATTCAACAATTGAACATGGTTCTTTAATGAAAATAAGCACCATAAAAAGTTTCACCTGCACTCATCTGCAGTGTGGAAAGAGTTTCAGCCAAAAACACTCTCTCATCGCTCACATGAGGATCCACACTGGAGAGAAACCGTATCAGTGTTCACACTGCGGCAAGAGATTCCGCCGTTCAGGACACCTGACAAGACATGAGAGGACTCACACTAGAGAGAAACCGTGTCACTGCACTGCTTGTGGGAAGAGTTTCTCAGGTTCATGTTCTCTACGAAAACACATGAAAAACATTCACAGTAAGTAGATAAAGATCCAGCCCTTCCAGGTCATATTATTTAGGATAACATTTCATTTGTTTATGCCCCCGTGACAAACTGAGGTATTGGATGCGAGTATGAAGTAAGAACTAGTGGAAGAGAGGTGTTTTAAATAGCCCAATTATGGGTTTTTGAAAATGACCTTCTATGTAGTGTGTAACCGCTCTAATGCTGCGTTCACACCAGACACAGAATGTGCGGATAAATCGCGATATTCACGCGTAAATAGACGCGTGAACATTTGAGTTTACTCGCTTCATTCGCGCGTCAAACTCTGCTTCATTCGCTCGTCAAATTCACTTCAGAAAAGACGCGGATTCGCGTCATGGGCAGGGCTTCTGTCTGCCCGGTGACTGTAGCTTCTTTGCTAAATGGCTAGCATGGTTTTTATTGATAAAATAACTGTTTATGTGCTTTATGAAAAACAGTGCCAATCTGTCCGCTAGATACTTTTAAAGATGCACCCAGCTCTGTGAGCTCATAAACTCCTCCAGAAACTTAACCTGGATGACTTTCAGCGGTGCTTCTGACTGAGCTGAGCCCAGTTTGATGAACTGTTGTCGGTGTCGGCTGGAGGATTTCCCCCCGGACACCAACAACAGGTGCTACGTCTCAATCATGCCCCCACAAGAGCAAGCTCCTGATTGGTTAACGCGGCGCGAATATTCGCAGAAGTTCCGATTTTTTTACTCGAGCGATTTGCTTGTTAAACGCGTCAAACACACAAAACGCTCAATTCGCGCCATGCCTATCGTGCCATCCGCGCAGCGCAATTCACGTCATTCACACGTATCGCGCCGCAGGATGTCTATTCGTGCGTTTGCATTGACTTAACATGTAAATCACTCGCGCTTGATGCTTCTTCTGCGTCTGGTGTGAACGAAGCATAAGTGAAGTGAAATATCCAGCTAAGGCTTAAATCTGAAAGTGGACCGTTTTTAAAACTATTGATTCATCTAAAAAAAGAGTCGACTCATAGTGGTTTAAATGAATCGTCTTGATAACGAGTCTTTTGCCGTTTTGGCGTGACGTAGATACTAAACATAATGGTTGTGTGCGCGAACCTGGCAAAATTTAAACCTGCGGCCCCGCCCACTAACAAAACAGTAAAGACAAATAGAATCTGAAGTCATGAGTCATGAAGACTCTGTGCTTACCTGCATATTATTAAAAGTGTGAGGGAAAGAAATGCTTCAGCAATCTGCACACTTACAATGGGCGATTCGTCAGCTGTTTGTTCAGAAAAGAGTACTGATATATGATAGCTTGTCAGAGGACAGAGGAGCGCTGGTGAGTGCTACAACCCCCCCTAGGAGCCCTGAGAACATATAACACTTCACGCAAGAGGTGCCACAGCAATGATTGCAAATAGAAATGATCTACATGTGTTGTTACTCGTAACACGTGTACTGTATCAGGTTAACTCTTTATATTCTCATATCATGTCTAATGCAACGTTGTAAACGTGGCGCGTGCTGCTTTGTTTACGGATTTAAATGCGTTTGTGAGCTCGTTCCACTGCCGTTTGTCGTTGCTATGGCCACCGTTAGCTGATCCTGCACACGTGCAGCGGTCAAGGTTCAGAATAGTTCAGCTTTTGCTGCTGTGTGGATTAAAACTGAATGTGTGTCATACATATGCTAGTGTTTAACTGCACTGCTTTCTGCGCTGAGGTGTCTGAATAACACTGTTGAGAACCGGGTACTGTTTATTGTGGTGTTAGTAAGTTTACTTTGAAACGTGTTTCGGGTGTCCGCTGCGATCGGATCCTATACCAATGTTGGCGACCCGGAGGCTTGATAAACTGCGCTGGGCATTTTACTGTCTCGCGCTGAACGCTGTCGACCAATCGCAACAGGCTGTCATCGGTCCAATCAGTGCAGATTAGCTTGGCGCTAAGGAGGGGTTTGGGAACAAATGAACGCTGAACGATTCATATGGGAGTCGCTGGGATAATTAGGTAAAAATAAATGCATATTATAAGACCATGAACGTGTTTTTTGACCTTGCATACAGATCAGCCTGTTGTTGGAGACTCATAAAACCGAAATATGACCCTTTTTATTGTGTAATAGGGGCTCTTTAATGGAATTTGATACTGCATGCAGAATGGAAAGAAAATACCTTGGCATTTTGTGATGTGTGTGTGTGTGTGTGTGTGTCTGTGGTCCTTTATTGACTTGGTAGGTGCAGAGAATAGTGTCAAACTGCTTTGTGTAGGTGTGTATGGAATATCCTGTTGCAAAATGCATCCTAAATGATGGTAATAATTTGATTGTGGTGTTTACATGTCTGTACTGCACTTCAATAATGCAACTAAAATCGACATGCATTTCTGTTTTGTTCGATTATCACTTTAGTCGGATTAATGTGATCAAAAATCGCTGTTTACATGGTCAACTCGTCATCAGAGTAATGTCTTCATCATATTAAAATTGGAGTATTGATGCCCTTGTAAACTGAATGACCCAGTGAGTACATGATTAAACCATGTACTCCATGACTATTTCCAAAAAGGAGCACTAAATTATTTATGATCAAATTCAGGCGACCAAAATTGTCTAAATGATTGCCGCAGTTGTAGACGCATAATGCACAGCCTATAGCAGAACTAATCTTTTCCTGATGCTCATGCATAATCCACTTTCCAGGGGATTTATCACTTATATTTTTTCTCATTTTCAGACAAAGCTCCAAAGGTCCGAACAAAGGAGAAAACGAATTCATGCTCTTGGTGTGGAAAGAGTTTTACACAGCGGTCAAGTTTAAAACAACATGAGAGGATTCACACTGGAGAGAAACCATACACATGTTCCCAGTGTGGGAAGAGCTTCATTCGCTCATCACATCTTAGTCGTCACTTGCTGATCCACACTGGAGAGAGAACCCACAAATGTGATCAATGCAGCAAAATGTTTTTTAATGCTTCAAATCTGAGGATCCATCTTAGAGTTCATACCCAGGAGAAGCCTTTTTCATGTTATTTGTGTGGAAAGAGTTTTAACCATCAGTCACATTTAAAATACCATCAGAAGATCCACACTGGTGTGAAAGATCACGTGTGCCTTGAGTGTGGGAAGACCTTTTTTAGAACTGGAGAATTGAAAGAGCACCAGAGGATTCACACTGGAGAGAAACCGTACACATGTTGTCAGTGTGGGAAGAGTTTCACACATTTGTCAACTATTAAAAACCACATGAAGAGCCACACTGGAGTGAACCAACAAAACGTGATCAATGCAGCAAAACAGTTTTGAGGCCTTCAGAGCTGAAGAACCATCTTAGAGTTCATACAAAGGAGAAGAATTGTTCATGTTTTTTGTTTGGCGACCATTTTTCCTGCTTGTATTTAAAAGTATTGTGCAGACGATTACGTTAACTATGTTAACGTTTTCTCCACACCATTCTGTCATCCTCTGAAGTAAACACACTCACAGCATGGTAAATCTCTGGCCTGTATGATGTTGTTGGCGCCAATAGCCTAGTGGTCAGTGCGTCGACACATTGGCTTTTCTTACTTAATTTTTTTTGTGCAAATATCTAAAACTTCCTAAATTGAGATTCGTTTTCTACACAAGCAAAATCTATTTTCTTGTTTTAAGAAATAATATGCCAAAATTAAGTAAGTTTTTCTTTAAAACAAGCAACGGGGTAAGCAAAATAATCTTATGTCTAGAGGATCAATAATTTACCTTGTTTGAAGGAGAAACTTTTGACATTAATTTAATAAGGCAGGACAATATTTTCTTTTTGATTTAGGAACCTTTTAAGAAACTATGGAGTCAATCTAGGGCCATATATACTTGTAAAATAAAAGAAGGTTTTGCAAACAAAAAAATAAAGTATTGAGCAAAAAAATAAATAAATCCAAATCTCCAGAAATAAAAATAAATTTTGCAAACAAAAATAAAGAACTGCAAAGGGAAAATTAAGTTTTGAGAAATAAAAATGAAATTTGCTAACAAAAAATAACTGCAAATAAAAACCAAGCATTTGCAATTAAAAACAAAACTATAAATATTTACAAAACATTTTTTATAGCCTTGGCTTTACAAAATGTTCATATATATTTTTTTTATTTCTCAAAAATAATTTTTTTAAATTGCAATTTTTTTTAGATTTATCATTTATTTATTTATCTTTTGCTCAATACTTAATTTTTTGTTTGCAAAACTTTCTTTTATTTTGCAAGTATATATGGCCCTATATTGACTCCATAAGAAACAAAACAAACATTTCTTAGTTACAAATACATTTTTTTTTTACAAATAAATAAAGGTGCTCATGGTGACCCAAGTTCAATTCCCAGCTCAAGGTTCTTTGTCGATCTTTCCCCTCTGATTTTGCTCCCCTCACTTTCCAGTCTGTAATCTCCACTGTCCTGACACTGACTTAAGGCTGATTTATACTTCTGCGTCAAGCGCATGCGTGTGCTACGGCGCAGCCTACACATGGACGCATACCCCCTCGCCGTGGTCATCAGCAACGTTGACTCGCACCTCTCAAAAAATGTAACGCGTAATGCAAGCTCTGTGATTGGTCAGCTTGGTAGCGCTGACGAGTGTCAGCGGAGGTGAGAGCCGTGCGATACAGCGAGTGTTTACCATAAAGGAGCTCCAGATGGAGACTGTTGTTTTGTGTTTACCTTATGATTAAAGTTGTTGCACGTCCGCTGGTTCCCGCCTCAAAATGAGCGAATTTGAGCCACTTGTACATTAAGGAAGTGTTCAGAAAAAACAAAACACCAGCGAAGAAACATAAACACCTACTGCCAGCTAGAGTTTTGGAAGTGTATTGCAGAGAAACAGAAACAGAGCACAGAAGTATAAACCAGGCTTTATTGATGCAGAGAGAGTCTATTATTATTTGTCTGTTATGAATTTTTAAATCAAATTTTTTTTTGTTTCACTTTAATACAGGATCTATTATGCCCCTGGTATGACCTATTATGTCTCTGATGTCTGTAAAGTAGGGGTTTAAAACTTCCAGCCTGCGGTGCATTTATGACACCCTCCCACCCCTCTTCCTCCAGCCCGCAACTGACGTCAAAAATATAATGAGATTCGGCTCACCAAAACATATGTTTTGAATCCCTATCATTACTGTGCTGTCACGTATAGCCACTTGTGATTTTGACCCCCCCACCTATTGGACGTTTAAAGTACTGCACTATATTATACTGTATTTCAGTTTTACTTTCGTTTTTTCTCAGTGTTCAATCGAGAGTAAATCACATGCAGATTATTTCTGTGGCTGATTTAAGCGTTAAATTAAATGTGCATAAGTGCTCTATTATTACTAAAACTCTGTTTTTGTAAATATTCAAGGGTCATTTGATTATTGTCAGTTTTATACCACTTGTATTTTGTTGAACAAGCACTTTTTCATGGCTTACACGTTATGCTGGTGGTGTAAAAAATATGTTATTCTGCTAATATTCGATTCAAAAGGTCTCAGTTAATAGATCTTCCTCATATGCGTATTGAGATTTTTATGAAAACTATGTACATTGTACTGCTGGTTGAATTGAACATGCTTAAGTAAATGTGAATATACTCACTTGCCCCATCTTGGCTGTAATTTTACAAAAAAAAGTAAGAAACTAAGAACAATTGCCAGTAAAGTCAGTAAAGTTACCCAAACTATTTCTGCTGTTCTTACACTATCTGTTTAACTTTTGGTAAAGCAACAATTGGTTGGGACAGAATAATAATGTTTATTATTATCATTATTATGACTATTTAAAAGTCAAAAGGCTAATTTAAACAGCCACAGATATAATTCAGAAGTTGCGTGAAGAAAAAAAACAAAATAAATAAAAAAATAAATATATATAAACATTAGGTCTGTTGTCCTGAGATGTATCAATCATGTCACTTTTTTCTAGAGAGTGTGTGTGTGAAGTTTCAGCTTAAAATACCACACAAATAATGTTGTATAAATCTCTGAAACAGACCCTTTTAGGCTTTGATCCTAATTGTGGTGTCTTGGTGACTGTCTCTTTAAATTTGAGTGAAAAAATATTAAAAGAGGGCGGAGCTACAAATGCCTGTGTGTCAGCATAGTGGCAGATTCAAAAACAGGACTAACATCTTATGCTAATGAGGAAGAGATGGTCACTTATGGGCGGGGCTTTGCCCATCTGACATGTACAAGGGGAATTTCAATCAAAGTGTTTCTGCAGACTGCTTTTATCAAGTGTGATTATAAAAAAACTGGATATATTCGCATACTGTTGTCCCGCAACTGTGTTTAAACCCCTGATAAATGTGATTTTTGCATAATAGGTCCCCTTTAATGTGCATTTTAGAAGTGAAGATATTTGTCAATGTTACTCTCCCTTTGCAGAAATCTCAGTTGGATTATTTGCTATGTAGACTGGCTTACATTTATAAGTCTCAATTGAATGAAGGGTTCAAAATTATTCTAAATACTTTCTTTTCAATCCGTCTACTATTCTTACATGTGTGTTAATGCTGACAGCACCAGTGAATGGCCCTAATGATCTTTTAAAGGTAAAATTGTGGCAAATTATGATGTAACTGCAAAGTAATCCGTTTAATGTATTGACCTTGCAGAGTTTTACTTGTTTTAAATAAAGGTTTACCCCACTCCTCTTAAACAGAGATCAGTTTCATTTGGTATGGGCATTTTTATTCAGATTGAGGTGTTTATATGCATCCCTTTTATTCTGACTTGACTTTAGATTTAAACGTCTTTGTAATGAGCTTATTAAAAGATTAAATAAGTTTGGTGCAGCAGGGTGGCGCAGTGGGTAGCGCTCTCACCTCACAGCAAGAAGGTCGCTAGTTCAAGCCAGGGCTGGGTCAGTTGGCATTTCAGTGTGGAGTTTGTTTGATGTTCTCCCTGTGTTCGCGCGGGTTACCTCTGGGTGCTCCGGTTTCCCCCACAAGTCCAAAGACATGCAGTATAGGTGAATTGGGTAAGCTAAATTGTCAGTAGTGTATGTGTGTGAATGGCAGTGTATGGGTGTTTCCTAGTGATGGGTTGCAGCTGGAAGGGCATCCCCTGTGTACAACATATGCTGGATAAGTTGGTGGTTCATTCCGCTGTGGCATCCCCAGATTAATAAAGGGACTAAGCTGAAAAGAAATGAAAGAACTGTGGACATTATTTCAGTGCATCAATACAAGTTATTAATGAAGCACTTTATGAAGCTTCAAAACCTTTATGAATCTGAAGTTAAGAGTGTGTTTTACATGGCACGGTTCCTACAAATTGTGCATGAAAACGAGTATCATAAAATAAGCAACTGTTTTGGCTTGCCAACAGTTTAATTTGGTGGTTTTGACAATCCTTTTTTATTTATTTATTTTTCTTTTATTGCACAACCATAAGGAACAAACATACAACACAATATAAAATATGAAACAAAAAACTAAAATACCAATGGTAATATATATATATATATATATATATATATA